>WNWU01000075.1:1549327-1565527 GCA_012654045.1 Ptyas mucosa
CTGGGGCCAGCCAGAGATATTTGCCGGTTCTCCAAACTGCTCAAAATTTCCGCTACTGGTTCTCCAGAACCTGTCAGAACCTGCTGGATTTCATCCCTGAGTCAGAGGTGTCCAACCTTGGCAACTTTTAAGACATGTGGACTTCAACTCCCAGAATTCCCCAGCCAGCTATGCTCCCCAGCCTTTTTTTTTTGCTATGGTACCCGTCTATCCGAACATTATCCCCCTTCCGAGATTAGATTGGCCCATCCCTTGTTGACTTTTCGTAAGATCTTGAATATTTGGCTTTTTCCCCGAGGTTAGAGCTCTGGGTGTATATTAGAGCCGTTTTCTGATCGAGTGGATGATAGATTAAATCAAGGGTTAAATCAGGCCTTTTGGGGAGTTCTGGGAGTTGAAGTCCACAAGTCTTAAAAGTTGTCAAGATTGGACACGCCTGGAGTAAATGAAGGTCGTCTGTGATGTGTTTTTGTTTTTATTTTTACTGTGTTACTGTGAATTCCTCTTGTTCACATCCAGCAAAGTCTTTTCAAGGGAGAATTTACAGTCACAGACCTTATCTGGCTTGGAGAGCTGCCAGGCCGATATCTTCAAAACTTGGCAAGGAGTCTCAGAGTCATGAACCAATTAAGCAACCTAATTGTCTCCTGCAAACACCCCTCCCCTTTCGCTCCTCTTTTATTCCCTCTGGGAGGGGCCATTCATCGTCCACCTGTGGCTTTACTCCTGAGTCAACCCTTGTTCCTTAGCTGTTCCCTTCGTCTGGCAGCTCTGCGCACACCGGGAACAGGCTCCAGCTGTTCTTCTGCCCCACTGATGTCCGACTCCGAAGGCAGCTGACAACTGTCAGACGGCCCTGGCCCCCTCTCTGCCTCCGACGCAGAGCCCTCATCAGAGCCTTCCCCAGACTCCAAGACTGGCCCATGTTCCTTCCCAACCTCCTCACTGTCTGAGTCTGCCACCAGCTCCGCTGGCAGGCCACAACAATTCGTGCTTATTTTATATATTTAATTTGTTCGATTGTGAATTGCCTAGCGTGACATAAAAGTGAGTTGGACGTATAAATCAGATAAATAAATACATGAATAGAAATGTGCTTTCTTGGCTCTAAATGTGGACCGTAATGTAAAAAAAAATATACAAAATATTAATTTTAATACCTCCTTCTCCTCCATGTTTTAATCTGGATTGAAGCCCCTATATTTGCAATTTTGGGTTTTTTTAAAAAAAAACTCAATTTACTCGTTGTAAATATTGGAAGTCTTGGAAATGAGGACCATTTCCCAAAGAGGTATCCCCCTTCCTTCGGTTTTTATTCCGCAAAATAAGGTCCCAATTCAGATCAAATCCCCTTAGAATATAAAAGGTAAACGTAAAGGTTCCCCTCGCACATATGTGCTGGTTCCTGACTCTAGGGGGCGGTGCTCATCTCTGTTTCAAAGCCGAAGAGCCAGCACTGTCCAAAGACGTCTCCGTGGTCATGTGGCCGGCATGACTCAAAGCCAAAGGCTCATGGAACGCTGTTCCCTTCCCACCAAAGTGGTCCCTATTTTTCTACTTGCATTTTTTACGTGCTTTCGAACTGCTAGGTTGGCAGAAGCTGAGACAAGGAACGGGAGCTCACCCCGTTATGCGGCACTAGGGATTCGAACCGCTGAACTGCCGACCTTTCAATCAACAAGCTCAGCGTCTTCGCCGCTGAGCCACCAGGTCCCTTAGAATATAAAAGGGGTGAAATGCAAACAAACCCATACGTATTTCCATAAAATAATAACCTTTGATCTTTTTTAAAAAATTGCACCGAAAGGCATCTGAAAAGCTGCACTGCTAAGTTGGTTTTACCCTGAATTTAATTTTTCTTTTTGTTTTCCTTTGTCAGGGTAAAGTGGAGGTAGAAGCCGGAAAGGAGAACATGAAGTTTGAAACTGGGCCGTTCTCCTATTACGGAGTGATGGCTTTGAGTCCCGTTGTCACAAGTAAGTTCCCCACTTCACTTTGACTGCATTGGGGAGGAGTGGGTGGGCAAGAGGAGGCAGAGAAAAATGTCAGATAACAGAGTGAGCCTCCAAGATTTATTCGTTGACACATTTGTTTATTCAGTGTTTTGAGTAAGCATTGATGATGTTACCTAGATGGGTAAGGAAACGTCTGCAGGCAAACAGCCAAGCTCAGAGAGGAGCAAGGAGCCCAAAATTCAGGATTTTTAACCCGCCCCAATCAAGAAACCTCATCAGGTTACAAAATAGACCTTGACTTACGACCACAATTGAGCCCAAATATTTGTGAAGTGTGGTTTTGGCCTACTTTACGACTTTTCTTAACGCGGTTGTTAAGCGGATCTGGCTTTCCCCTTTGTCAGAAGGCGACCGCACAACCCTGGGACTATTGCAACCGTCATAAATGCGAGTCAGTTGTGCCAAAGCCTCCGGATTTTGATGACGTGACCATGAGGATGTGGCAACGGTCCAAAGTGTGGGGGGAAAATGGTCATGAGTCACTTTTTTTCAGTGGCGTCGTGTCTTTGGGCGGTCACTGAATGAACCGTTGTGAAGTTGAGTTAGGTGTACGTTCAACAATGAGCATCTGTGTTTGCAAGTCAAACGGCAAAGCGGTAAGCAGTAAGCATCAAGCCATGGGTAACAGCATAGAACAGTGATGGCTAATCTTTTTGCTATCGCGTGCCCTGGGGAGGGCAAAAACGGCCTTCCACACTCCCCAGACGCCCTCTGGAGGCCGGAAATGGCCCGTTTCCCAACTTCCAGAAGGCCTGAACTTGCCCTACGGTGGCTAAGACAGTGAGCTTGTTGATCAAAAGGTCGGCAGTTCAGCGGTTCGAATCCCTGGCGCCGCGTAACAGGGTGAGCTCCCATGACTTGTCCCAGCTTCTTCCAACCTAGCAGTTCGAAAGCAGGTAAAAAATGCAAGTAGAAAAATAGGGACACCCTTTGGTGGGAAGGGAACAGCATTCCGTGCGCCTTTGGCGTTGAGTCATGCCGGCCACATGACCACGGAGACGTCTTCGGACAGTGCTGGCTCTTCGGCTTTGAAACGGAGACGAGCACCGCCCCCTAGAGTCGGGAACGACTAGCACATATGTGCGAGGGGAACCTTTATCTTTTTAAGGGAAATTTCTGCCTCTCCCGCCAATGTCTCTCTTTTTTTGGACAAAGTTGATTCTTCTGGGTTCAGTAACATTCAGTGTTAGGTTTCTGCCCTCTAGTGGCCAACATTCAGTCTTTCAGCTTCCTCTGCAAAACAGGCAGCGCATAATCAGTCCCTGAAAACTGTGACGACTTCTTCTTCTTCTTCTTCTTCTTCTTCTTCTTCTTATTATTATTATTATTATTATTATTATTATTATTAATTAAATTTATATACCGCCCTACTCCCGAGGGACTCAGGGCGGTGAACAGCCAAAATAAAATACATGCAATACAAATATTAAAAACCTTTAAAAACCTTTATATTAAATATTATGGCCCCAAACAACAAATTAAAACCAATTTTAAAACCCAATTTAAAATTTAAAACAATTTAAAAGAGGTTAGGCCAGACCAGCCTGCTGGAAAAAGAACGTTTTAAAGGCACGGCGGAAAGCGTGCAGATCTGGGACTTATGACCATTCTTCACACTTACGACCTTTGGCAGTATCCCCAGGGTCATGCAACCGACTCATATTTATGACGGTCGCAATATCCCGGGGATCACGCGATCCCGTTCTGCGGACCTTCTGACGAGCAAAGTCAACGGGGAAGCTAGATTCGCTTAACAACCCTGTCAGTAACAAGGTAGCAGGGATTCACCTCACAATCATGTTACTAACTTAACAATGGGCAGGGATTCACTTCACCACTACGGCAAGAAGGTTCGTAAAATGGGGCAAAGCTCTCATAACAAATGTCTCGTTTAGCAACAGAAATGTTGGGCTCAACTTCTTGGTCGTAAGTTGAGGACCATGGCTTTCGCTTTATGACTTCAGCGTTCGCTTTGCCACATTCACCGAACGACCACCGGAGTGGGGGGTGGGGGGGAGGCATTAAATCACGCGCGGTCATATGATGATCTGCTTCACAATTTGGCTCCACTTACAACCGTAAATTCTGAGCTCCATGACGGTTATAAGTCGAGAACTACCTGTAATGTGGTCATTCCATGCACGGCAATGTTATGTATGGTTGATTTTTCTTCTCCTTTTTGCATCTCTCTCTCTTTTGTCCGGTTCCATCACCTCATCCTTCTCCTCCATTCTCTGCGCATGTAGCACCGCCGGATAGATCCCAGCAGCAGTCTATTATACAGAGAGGATCCTTGCATTCCAAGCTATCAGGTAAAAAAAAAAATTGCATGTAATACTTGGGGGTGGCCGACGCATTAATGCTTTGCTTGGACTTCAGGGACACAAGTCGTGGCCTCAGGAGAGTTGGCCAAAGAATGAGATAGGGCACCATAATTCCTTGAAAAGATGCTTGGAGTTTGGAAATGAAGACTCAATCATCCAGGTCCCAAAGTATCTTCTTCTTCTTCTTCTTCTCCTTCTCCTTCTCCTTCTCCTCCTCCTCCTCCTCCTCCTCCTCCTTCTTCTCTTCCTCTTCCTTCTTCTCCTCCTCCTTCTTCTCTTCCTCCTCCTTCTTCTCCTCTTCCTTCTTCTCCTCCTTCTTCTCCTCCTCCTCCTTCTTCTCCTCTTCCTCCTTCTCCTCCTTCTTCTCCTCCTCCTTCTCCTCCTTCTCCTCCTCCTTCTCCTCCTTCTTCTCCTCTTCCTCCTTCTCCTCCTCCTTCTCCTTCTTCTTCTTCTCCTCCTTCTTCTCCTTCTTCTCCTCCTCCTCCTCCTCCTTCTTCTCCTTCTTCTTCCATATCCATCATCGGACATTGGCAATCCTATTTTTATCAACAGCCACACAAAAAAAGTGCTGCTGAGTTTTGTCCAAACCGGTCCCTTAGATTTTGAAGCCATGATGTTCTTCTGTCTGGACCTCCTTTGCCTTCGAACTTCCTCTGGAGGTTTAAGAGAAGGATGTCATGTTTTTCTGGGTGTCGCATCACATGTCCAAAATATTCTAAAATATTCTAAATTTAGAATAAATGTAGTACCAAAAGTATAACACCACTTCTGCATATCTCATTTTTTCTATGGTGGTAATTTTTGTATATCTCGTTTTTTTCTGCGTGTTTCCCTTTTCTTCTTTATACTGTAACTGCTCTTCTAATAGCAAATCCTTCCTAAAAGTTATTGCATGACGTTCTTGATTCAATTATCTTTCCATTGATATATAATTTTATGGTACTACTCCAAAAGAAAGTGGTGTTATTAGCTAGTTTTAGAAAATACACTTTTCCCAAAAGCTTTCCACAATTTTGGCCACTTCTGTAGCTCTTTTGAGGTCAGTCCAGACAGACTAAGAGTTGCCACCTTCTAAGAAAGAATGAAATAAATGGAGGAACCTACAGATAGAACCTGATTCATTTTTCTCTCTTGTCTAGTTTCAGAAATACGTTCTCCATCTCATATGAGTAATCTGAATCGCTCGGCATCTCTATGCTACCACGAGCGCACCGAGTCCATCTCTTCCAATGCCAGTGGCAGCAACAACCAGCTTAATGTCATCGCGAGTACCCAGAACCTGTCAGACTTCAGTGTTCGTGCTCTTACGGATCTGCAGTATGTCAAGGTGAGCCTTAGGACTAAGCCTTCCAAGAGTTAAACGGAACGGATTCTCGCTTTTATGCATTCCAATATCGTAAAAGCAGATTTGTTTAAAAATAGAGAAAGCTGACTGCTTAGGAAAAATGGCTTCTCCCTTAAGCTGGTTTTCTATATCGGGGGTCTCCAACCTTGGCTACTTTAAGACTTGTGGACTTCAACTCCCAGAGTTCCTCAGCCGGCAAAGCTGCCAACTTGGCAACTTTAAGACTTGTGGACTTCAACTCCCAGAGTTCCTCAGCCGGCAAAGCTGCCAACTTGGCAACTTTAAGACTTGTGGACTTCAACTCCCAGAATTCCTCCTCCGGCAAAGTTGCCAACCTTGGCAACTTTAAGACTTGTGGACTTCAACTCCCAGAATTCCTCCTCCGGCAAAGTTGCCAACCTTGGCAACTTTAAGACTTGTGGACTTCAACTCCCAGAGTTCCTCAGCCGGCTTTGCCAAATAGGTTGTAGAAAAAAACGCTTTTAAAAGCCTCTGACGATCCCAGCTGAGCCGTGCGATCATCAGAGGCTTTTTTTTTTAACTTTTAAAAGCATTTTTTCCGCGGAAGAAAAAATCCTTTTAAAAGTTTTTTTTTTAAAAAGCCTCTGATGATCGCACGGCTCAGCTGGGCATGTGGGGGGGAGGGAGGGGCAGGGATTTTTGCTACCGGTTCTCCGAACTACCCGCCGGCGTCGCTACAGGATCGTGCGAACCGGTCCGAACTGGGAGCATTTCACCCCTGTCCCCTGTGCCCCATTTTGGCTGCCAGAGGCACCGCGGGCCGGTCCTTTGCTATTTCTAGGCCGGTCCCGCAGGCCAGATCTAAGCACCACGCAGGCCTTAAGTTCTGGCCCGCAGGCTTTAAGTTTGACACCTCTAGGGTAGGGAATGCTTGGGGGGCGGGGGGTTGGACTAGATGACTTACAAGGTCCCTTTTCAACTCTGTTAATCTGTAATGAATAATCATTCGTTTTCATGTTTTAATGATCGTTATTTCAATCGTGCTTCTTCACCTGCTCTCACTCCTTCTTTGCCCGGCAGATCACGCGCCTCCAGTACCAAAACGGTCTTATGGCCTCCCGTCTCGAGAGCTGCCCCCCGTCCCCCGACGGGAGCCCCCCCAAACAGGACCCCTCCTTGCCCGAAAAGGGGAGCACCCTCTCAACCAACGAGATGATTGGCCTCTTGAACGAAAGGAACTGCCAGCATCAAAAGACAAACCACAACCCTTCCGACAACGTGGTCTGACCCCGGCCTCGGGGCAGCTTGGCCCCCAGTTCAGCTGGCTTACTTTTTTTTTCCTTTCCAAAGACACGAAGAGCGCCCGCAGAAGATTCTGATCGTGCGTCTTATCCACCTCAGGTAGCAGCTTCCACCTGCGCTCTCTGGTACTGTTTCCGACTCACCTGCCCTGCGTTTTATTATTATTATTATTGTTATTGTTATTATTTTTTCCAGCCAGGTGGTTTGGAACTGAGAGGGGGAGCCAGCCTGCCAGCCAGCCTTGGAAAACAATAGTCCAGCCACCTATTCTAAGGTGACAGGCTTCGCCCTAGCTCACCTGTCTGCATCAAACCGAGCTGGATTAGCAGGACGGGCAGATTCTTCCCTTCCCTGTGCTGGTTTTTAACTCAACGGAGAGGAAGGCGAGCCTCGGCGCAGCCAGGGAGGGTTTAACTCGAAGGAGCTGCCATTTTTTTTCCCAGAGTGCCCCGTTCTGGTTTCTGCCTTCCCCACCAGGGAAGGACGTCCTTCCAAAGCAGGATGGGGGTTACAAAAAGTGGCACAGTAGAAGACGCAGGTGTATGGAGATGCCGGCCACCTTCTCTCGATAAGACAGACTTCGCTTTTCCCATCTCAGGGAGTTCCGAGACTTTGTTATTTGGGATTATCTATTTCCCCACCAGTACCACCTTCTTTAATCAAGCCATCGGGGTATTTGAGAGCAGGGATATGTGCCTGACGAGGAGGAATCAGCCGGAGTTTCCGTGTTGACGGTATCTGGCCCTTCTCCTCTGTTTCGGGGAGAAAGTTGGTTTACCTGAATTGACCCGCGTTCTCCTTCTGTTCCAGCTTTTTGGCCTCTGCTTCAAGGGACCTGAACCAAATCAGCCATGGGATAAATAACAGCAGGAAGTCCATTGAAAGTTGCATCTGGTTGCATTGCAGATCAATGCTTCCCTCAGTTGTTTGTTTTCTTTTTAAAGCTTCTGCAAATAGCAAACTTAACGTGGCGAGATAAATATCGGGCTGAGGTACAGCTTTTTCCTTCGACGTACGTTCTTTCTACTTGCAGGGAGTTGTCTTAGTTTGGGTTAATCGTTCTCATTTTGTTGTTCTTCTTTTTTAAAAAAAAAACTTGGGGAAGATTTAAATGAATTACCTTCCGTTTTCTGTCTCCAGAGGTACTGTTCGTTTTGCCAACTCGAAACGGGGCCTATAGTTGTATATAGATTTCCAGTTTCAAGGCACCCCATGCATTTGCGTGAGTTTCTGGCGCAGTCGAAGTCGTGGGATCAGTTTGCAACGTTTGGGGGTTTGCAAATTGAAGGCAAGATTAAAAATTGGAACATGGGAGTAACTGCAGCTGGAAAAAAAAAAAGGACTACCGTTCCGGATCTAAATGCTTGGATCATCTTTTTGGAGTGGATTCAAACACGTGGCTATAATTGTAGTAATCAATTCCATTTTGTTATATATATTTTTTCCAACCTGGCTCGGAGCCAACGTCCTCTGGGTTTAGCTGTGGACCATGAGTAAACCATGTTTTATTGGGATATGTAGGACAACTGAGTGAAATTATCCGATTATTACATTATCCAAAGATAATGTTATCCTCTCTGTTTTTCTGCAGCTTTTTTTTAACAATGACTGTTTTCCACCGGTTGGAATCCGAATAAGATCTCAGGGGGTTCATTTTCAGTGGCCAAATATCATGGGATTATGCCTTGATATAAAACCATTGCAACCTAGACAGGCATGCGATTTTGGAGAACAACTTTGGAGGCCACTTCGAAAACAGCTTTTTGTAAACAAAGGACACCGAATGCGATAGGTGGATCATAGCCAATAGGCAAAAAATGCCAGTTTCATTTAAGGATGTATTCATTGGAACAGGTGTGGCCTCCGAAACGTCATTGCTGTTTGCAGTGCGGGTATGAACGCTCAGGCCTTCAGCAGATGTTGCAAACTTGAAAACCAGATGTGGAATTGGCAGAGTCAGCTCTTCAAGGCCGGGAGAGCACATACGAATGTAGGCGGGTTCAGTCCCTCTCCTCGCAATCAGTTACCATTCAGAAAGGTCTTTTTCAAATTTGCAAAGCCGTCTCGGAAAACGGGAATCGTTTGCGCATCCCCGGTTGAACATTTCCATCTCCGTGTCTCTGCCGTCTTCAATTCTCGTGCTTTTTTTTTTTTTACCAAAGACATCCCACGTTTTTTCATTTTTGCTTCCTCTGACCTTCTGCGGTTTTAAATTCCTCCCCACACATCCCCTTATGATCAAGGCCTAGCGCACAATGACAGCCTCTCTCCCATTTTGAGAACCTCCCCAGATCTGTAAGGCTTCACTTCTTTTTCATCCCTAGATAAATGGCATTATGATGACATTTGGGGCATTATGCAAATTTGTAACGAAACACATCTGGAGGGAATTCGATTCAAGATGGCTGCCTACCACACTCCTTTTCTGAGTTGGATTAAGTACCCACTGACTTTATGGATATTTCTGTGTTGTTGCTTTTTGGCGACAATATAGAAGTGACTTCCCCATTGCTTTTTTCAGGATTTTTTTTTTAAACTTGTCAGTCCAACTTGCAGCCTGGCATTACCTTGTGGTGCCCTATCCCAGCATCACCAGATTTGACCCTTTTTTTTTTAACTTGTTGAAATCAAGCAAGGTTGTCCATGGAAATCATAAATGTATGTCACTGAATTAAATGATTTCCATCTCTGTTTTGGCCCTCTTTCCTTCTTCCCAGTTGAATTCAAGAGTGTCGTTTCCTGCTCGTCCTACTTGACTCTTGGACACCCTACCGATCCTTGTCATCTCATAAAAAGGAACAAGCACACTAATAATACTGTATTGAGTAATAACGCTACGACGATGCTAATAGATGCTAACTATGATATCATCTGAGTCACCTAGCAACCTCTAGATAATTAAGAACTTAATTGGGAATTAAGAAAATTAAAATAATGAAGAACATTCTGGCGCCTTGTTTAAAGATTCATGGCACTTTCTGCATTTATTGCCGAAGTGGGGATTCTCCAGAGCCTCATCAAAATGCCGAGTGAGGTTTGATCAATCTTAAAAGAGATTCATCAGGTGGAGATCTTCCCTACATAAAGGGAAAAGTTTAAAAATTAATTAACGACATCTTGCACGGCAGAAGAGCGGCCAACAGAATTGTGTGTTGTGGGGGATACTCTACCCAGTGTGACATATCTCCTACTCCGAGGTTGCACGTCGCATCTCTGTGCCACTCCTTCTTCAGGTGTTTCTTGTGCAGGAACTCACGCAGAGAGACTGAGTGTAGGTTTTACTCCTCCCTCTCTCTTGATCGCTTGTGTCATGGTTTATTTGGCGTGCCGGTTTTTATTTTGTAACTCAGGATCAAGGTGCAGCTCTGTATCCATAGGGAGAGATACCTGCAAATCGATGTAAGCACAACAGGTAACCTCTTATAGTCCCGGTGCAGCCCAGAAGCACCGAAAAAAAGGCTTCGGTTTGCGATGAACAAAAAACAGGATGGGGAAATTTTAAGCATCCGGGGCTGCTGTGTGCAGGCCGACGTTGCAAAGAGAGGAATTCTTGGGGGGGGGGGGGGTTCTCTTTTGAGTTTTGCATCTAGACGAGGGGAAGCTTTTTAAACTAAGTCTACTATACAGAGCTTATAATACTATGCATTTTTAGCGATGGCGGTTCACGCTGTCCATTTGCACAACTGCCATTAAAGGAGATTCTAGAGGAGATTTGATTTGAGGGGGGGGAGAAACCCTTTTTCTGGCATTTACCCCCCCCCCCCCCCCCCCCCAAAATCAGCTAGCGTTACGACGTTGAGAATTCCCATCTCCGTTCTTGGAGATGTGGAAAGTTCTCCTTTTAACCAAGCCAGAGAACGCCACAATCAGGGCAGGAGTGGGTTCTAAAAAAAAATTCTGTGGGCGTGGCTTATTTTGTAGACGTGGCTTGGTGGGGGGGTAATGTGACTGGGTGGGTGTGGCCGACTTTTTTTTTTTTTTTTTACTTTTAAAAGCATTTTTTTCTACAACCTTAAGAAGTTGCAGGGGGAAAAAATGCTTTTAAAAGCCTCTGACGATCAGGCAACTCAGCTGGGATCATCAGAGGCTTTTAAAGGCATTTTTTTCCCCCCTACTGCCGAAGAGGTTGTAGAAAAAATGCTTTCAGAAGCCTCTGACGATCCCAGCTGAGCCGCGCGATCATCAGAGCCTTTTTTTTTTTAACTTTTAAAAGCATTTTTTCGGCCGAAGAGGTTGTAGAAAAAGTGCTTTTAAAAGTTAAAAAAAAAAGCCTCTGATGAGGTAGACGGGATAAGTGAGCAGCGACCAGGCCGGGGACCGGTTCAGGGGCATGGCCAGCCAATGTTATTACCGGTTCTCCGAACTACTACAAATTTTTACTACCGGTTCTTGCGAACCGGTGCGAACCGCGAACAACCCACCTCTGAATCAGGGGTGGGATTCAGCCGGTTTGGATTGGTTCGGGCAAACTGGATGCTAATTTTACATCTGCTTCGCTGAACTGATAGTTGCAAGGACTGGCTGGCCCCACCCACCCCTCATCTCACAGAAGTCTCCACGCAGCCCGAGGCTCTGGGAGGGTGAAAAATGGGCCTCCTGGAAATCCGAAAACAGGCCCGTTTCCGGCCTCCGGAGGCCAGGGGAAGCCTTTTTCTCCTGTCTGGAGGCTCAAGAAAAGCCTCCGGAGCCTGGGGAGGGCGAAAACGCCCCACCCTCTGCTGTGGTGCAGGAGGCCAAGGAGGCCACGCCCCCATGGCCATACCCACCCAGCAACTGGGCAGAGAAACGGTTGCTAACATTTTTCAGTCCCACCCCTGACCATGATGGGGGGGGGGGGGAAACTAAACAAAGATGTCAGCCTGAAGTTGCATTTTTGGCAATCTGAAGATAAAGCAAGAGAACGTAGCTTGCTGATTTTGCTCCCAGCTGAAGTTTCTATCGAAGGAGGATTTATGGTCTAATTAAATGGTGCCGCAGGAGGAAGTACGGGTACTTTGTTAGCATTGAGCTTGCCGCAAGGAAGCCCACTCCGCACAACGGCGGCGTAAGGAAAGAAAAATGATATATGTCAGACTCTGCCTACGTTGAGCCTCGGCTGTGGGAGTTTTACTCTTCAGCTTGGAGAAACCAGAGAGGAAAACCAGTGAGTGGGTCTTCCAAGATAAAAGCATAAATAATTTGGACGCTGCTGTCCTCCTCCTAAAATTGGCCGTTGGTTTAGGGCAGAAAGAAATGGATGCCCTTGGATAGCTTGCGTTCAGGTTGAAAGTCAAGTTCAGAATACGTCCCCTTTTGCATGGTGAACATTAAAGTGTGAACATTAAGTAGAACGTGGTTCTACTTTTCCACAAGCCAAGCCTGAGGTCAGAAAATTCCACTCGGCAAGTTAATCCTGCCTTTAATAGTTGCTTGATGGCCAGCTTTCAGATTAGGCTTTTATGCCTTTTTGCAGCATACATTCCTAAATCAGTTAGGCTCAGAGTAAGTGAGAAGGGAGCAGCGATGCTCCAATCCCACTTCAACCCGCAGGCTACCTCTTCAACTAAATTGTATTCTCTGCCAAGGAGCTGCCTCACGAACCGGAATGGCCGTTGTGTGTGAAGTGAGCTTCCAACACCCAATGCCATTTCTGAATGTTGAGGCAGAAGGACGTCCTCGTTTCACCTTGGCAACTTTGAAGACCTGGGGGACTTCAGCTCCCAGAATTCCCCCATTGCTGGCTGGAGAATTCTGGGCAGCTGACGTCCACAAAGTTGTAGAAGTTGGATACCCCTGGCCGAAAGCCAGGTCCTAAGAAAGGGAAGATGCTTTTGTGTGAATGCACGCGTTTGTGTTGAATTAAGATCTTTTCTACTGCATCCTTTTCTAGATGCAGGATTCTGTTTTCCTTTTTTTTTTTAAGAACTTTTGGGGAAGAGAGGACCCACTGTCTTTATCTGTTCCTTTTCTGCCAGACTCTGTTGCCATCCTTGCTACGTGAAGTTGGCTAAGCAGAATTGGGTTTGGAGTTTGGTTTGGTCCTAGCAATACTTGATTCTGGAATTTAGGAGGAAAGAACCTTCTTCTCTTCCTCTGTAACTTAAAACAAATCAACTATGCAGGAGAGGTAGCTAGACCTACAACCAGGGATGGACTCTACCCATGTTCCTTTCTCCCTTGCAGGGATATTAAAAAGGGATGAATTTTGCGTTTTCAAACAGCTTTAATTGGACGATACGTGTGTTTCCTTTGAATGTAGCTTTTTGTCTGACGGTTAAAACATTTTTTTGTTGTGTGTGTGTGTGTGGAATCTCTATTTCCCTTTTTAAAAACTATTGATGTTGTTATTATTATTCCTACGGAAAGCACAGTGGTTTCTCAACCTTTGCCCCTTTGTGGGTGACCTAAATGTAATTTATTGTCTTTGTTTCTTGATTTTAAAATACAAACACTAAGCTTTAAGATTTTAGCTCCCTTGGTGGGAAGATATGCTGTAAAAGAAAGATAAAAATAAACGATACCAAATCAAAGAGTGGTGGAAACGTTTTTCCTTTTCTTTTCTTTCTGAGCCTCACCTGTTTTATAATTATAATAATTATTCCAGGAATTGTGAGCCAGCAGAAACTTCCTTCCTGATGGCTGGCTCACAAGGAGGAGTTGTTTTCCCAATCCGAAGGGTTTTAAGGTGGCCACTTTATGTAATCATCATTAGTGTGAATCTTCATTTGCTGTTAAAGCCAAAAGATTTCTGCAATGATTCTTTCGGGAACAAAACTTGGGTTGTTGTTTTTTTTAAATAAAAGACAGCCCCGCAATTTAATTCTGTACTGGACAAATCCCTTCTTCGAACAAATCAATAAATACTTTGCATAGCTTCTGATGATCACAGTATAGTCTTTTTCTTAAAAACCCCAAAACCTGAGAGTGTGGGTACTCCCAGGTGTGCCCATTATCTTCCTGTTGATCGATGCCTGTTTTTATCCACGACGGATTTAACTTTCTCCTGCTGTTGAAATACCTTCTCCGCGGTCCGCTAAGAGTCGAAGGTAACTTGATAATGGCAAATTAACCATCTTCGCAAATTGGCTTCCACCTGCAATTTATGGCTAGGGCCCAGACCGCAATTTCCCTGAGCAACGGCTAAAAGCAGAGTAGAGAGATTGGCGGGCGAGCAAACGATAGCGTTCGAGGCAGGCAACAAGGGCACGGATTATAAATGTTTTATAAATGTTTATACATCGCAATCCACGGTTAGCCATAGAAACAAAACAATACCCTTTTAACTTTCACCGTGACTTGGTCCAGAGAAACAGCGGTTTAGCTCATCTTTTCTTTGGGCCTCCAGAAAATAAGAACTACGTTTGGCGAGGAAAGCGGTAATAGGAGGTTATTCGGTTGATTCGGGTTCCATCTTCATCCCTGCGGGCATGCGAAAAATAAAAGGGAAAATATCAAGAGGATGTTAGCTTTGATTTTTCTCCAGCCGTCGATTCTGAGTGAGCCCAAGTCGGCTTCTTTAATGATTGATCGACTAAATGGATTGATTGATTTTGTTGGCGTTCCGTTTTTGGAAAACATCTGAAGTGATGCCCATCCATCCATCCATCCATCCATCCAACCAACCAACCAACTCCTAAGCAAACCACAGGTTAGTTTTCGCTAAGGGATGCGATATCCTGAAGTTTCCCGAGGTAGTTGGACTGTGCTATCGAATTGCTATCGACCGTTAGCAATTCCCAATGGTGTATCTGTCGCAGTTGCAACCTAGTCCATCTTCTTCGTGCTGGTTGTCCTTTTCCCTTCCATTTTTTCCAGTGGTGAAATGTAAAATTTGTTACTACCGGTTCTGTGGGCGTGGCTTGGTAATGGGGGGGGTTTAATGTGACTGGGTGGGCGTGGCCAACTTTTTTTTTTTTACTTTTAAAAGCATTTTTAATGGGGTGGGAATGGAGATTTTGCAATATCCTTCCCCCAGGAGTAGGGTGGGAATGGGGTTTTTGCAGTATCCTTCCCCTGGAATAGGGTGGGAATGGAGATTTTGCAGTATCCTTCCCCTGGAGTGGGGTGGGAATGGGGATTTTGCAGTATCCTTCCCCTGGAGTGGGGTGGGAATGGAGATTTTGCAGTATCCTTCCGCTGGGGTGGGGTGGGAATGGGGATTTTGCAGTATCCTACCCCTGGAGTGGGGTGGGAATGGAGATTTTGCAGTATCCTTCCCCTGCCACTCCCACCAAGCCACACCACGCCCACCAAGCCACGCCCACAGAACCGGTAGTAAAAGAATTTGGATTTCACCACTGTAGCAAACCCCACCCTCACTAGCACGGATGACGTTACGTAGTTGGGTAATGAATTGTCTGCACGCAAACTGCAAACTGCAAACTGTTTCAAGAGCATCAAGGACTCCACAGAACAGATATAGCCCAGAGATAAAATGCTTCCATTGCATGTGGAAGATCTGAAGGAGCTTTAGGATTTCCAAGGAAAACGGATGCGACAGTTCAAGGGAAGTCCAAGCTTCGGAGTTAATATCACACTGGGGCAATTAACTGAGGAAGCATTTCGTCATCTGCTTGCAAATCCTCCGCTAAAAAACACAATTTTCTCCAGAACAGAATAACAGCAGTTGGAAAGAACCGTGGAGGTCTTCTGATGAAACCCTCTGCTCAAGCAGAAGACTCTATACCATTCTGGACAAATGGCCATCCAGTATCTTCTTAAAAATATCCAATTTCTGATGGCAAGCCTTTCCGTTGGTTAATTGTTCTCACTGTTAGGAAATTCCTCCTTAGTTGTAAGTTGCTTCTCTCCTTAGTTAGTTTCCATCCATTGTTTCTTGTCTGCCTTCAGGTGCTTTGGAGAATAGATGAATAGGAAAAAGTGGGATAGATAGCTTCACCACCAGATGGATTTGCAACTGGCTGACAAACCGTACTCAAGGAGTAGTCCTTAACGGGTCTAAGTCTACATGGAGAGACGTAAGCAGTGGGATGCCACAAGATTCCGTCTTAGGCCCAGGACTCTTCAATATCTTCATAAACGACTTAGATGAGGGAATAGAAGGGGAACTCACCAAATTTGCAGATGGTACTAAGCTGGCAGGAATAGCCAACACCCTAGAACCGTGATGGCGAACCTATGGCACGGGTGCCACACGTGGCATGTGGAGCCATATCGGTGGGCACGCAAGCTCAGCTCCGACACGCATGTGTGCGCCAGCCAGCTGATTTTCGGGCCTTCTGGGCCCACCAGAAGTCAGGAAACACACTGTTTC
>WNWU01000075.1:1602470-1623374 GCA_012654045.1 Ptyas mucosa
TGATTGGCCCCATCCCCATCTATTCTCTGCCTCCCGAGTCCCAGCTGATTGGGAGGAAATGGGGATTTTGCAGTAACCTTCCCCTGGAGTGGGGAGGGAATGGGGGTTTTGCAGTATCCTTCCCTTCCCTTTTACCTTCCCTTCCCTCCCCTACTCCCCTCCCCCTTCCCTTCCCTTTTACCTTTCCTTCCCTTCCCTTCCCTCCTTTCCTTTTTTCCTTTCCTTTCCTTCCCTTCCCTTCCCTTCTATCTTTCCTTTCCTTTTTCCCTTCCCTTCCCTTCCCTTCCCTTCCCTTCCCTTCCCTTCCCTTCCTTTCCTTTCCTAATTAAAGATTTCATTCTTTTTGCATTTGGCTCTGAGCTGCTTCAGGGAGGAAAGCGGCATGTCGTAGGAGCGATAGTGGCGATTATTCTTAACATGATTTCCTTGATCTTCTGCCACGTGACGACTTTTTTGCAGGTCACCCGTCTGCAGTATCTCAATGCTCTCATGGCCTCGAGGATACAGAACTCGCCCCAATCCCCCGAGGCTGTGGATCTGAAAATCATCCCCAGCAGCCAGACCAAGCTCCTGAACGACAAAAATGCAGCAACAGGTAGGAGGCCCTTTTTATGTCCGGGGCGAGTAGTTGGAACCGTCCCCTGATTCCCTCCCCCCTCTCCCCCCAAATTCGGTTCTTGGCAGCCTCTCGAGCACACTTCAGAAGCCTTTGCCCCCCAAGAGCTCACAGTCTCCTTCGGCCTAGAACAGGGGTCTCCAATCTTGGCCACTTTAAGACTTATGGACTTCAACTTCCAGAGTTCCTCAGCCAGATTTACTTGTGGACTTCAACTCCCAGAGTTCTGGGAGTTGAAGTCCACAAGTCTTAAAGTGGCCAAGGTTGGCAGCTTTGCTGGCTGAGGAATTCTGGGAGTTGAAGTCCACAAGTCTTAAAGTTGCCAAGGTTGGAGACCCCTATTATAGACAGAAACCCAAATTAAGAAACCGTAGAGTCCAAAGTTGGATCAGGGAAAGGAGGAAGAGGTTCAGAAAGAGGTTCAAAGCTGGATGGGGGAAAGGTTGTGGGAGTTGAAGTCCACAAGTCTTAAAGTTGCCAAGATTGGAGACCCCTGGCCTAGAAGATGGCACTGAGAAAGGGCAAATAAAAAGTCCTGAGGTTGGCACCTTTAACCATAGTATATTGAGGGAAGGGGCTTCATCCATCACTTTGCAGAAGAAAGGCAGCTAGGAGAGAAAAAGAGAAAAGCTGGCATCCTTTTTTAGACGAGAGCTTTGGGGAGCTAAAGAGCTTAGGGAGAAGGCGATGGGGCAGGAGGAAAGGATGGGTAGGTCACATCCAGGCACTTACAGTAGTGGCCAAAATTGTGGGAACCTTTTGGGAAAAGTGTATTTTCTAAAACTAGCTAATAACACCACTTTTTTGGGAGTAGCACCATAAAGTTTTTTGTTTTTTCTTAATTTGATTTCTATGCTGTCCTTCTCCGGAGACTCAGGGCGGCTTACAATGCACTAAGCAATAGCCTTCATACTTTTGTATATTTTATACAAAGTCAGCTTATTGCCCCCACAATCCGGGTCCTCATTTTACCTACCTTAGAAAGGATGGAAGGCTGAGTCAACCTTGGGCCTTGGTGAGATTTGAACCTGCAATAATTGCAGGCAGCTGTGTTAATAACAGGGTGCTTTAGACCACTGTACTATCCAAGGCTCTTATATATCAAGTTATATATCAATGGACAGATAATTTAATCAAGAATGTAATTATTATTATTATTATTAGTTTGATTTATATGCTGCCCTTCTCCGGAGACTCAGGGCGGCTTACAATGCGTTAAGCAATAGCCTTCATACTTTTGTATATACCTGCTTAGTAGGGCTTTCGGCCCCCCCCAAGCGGTGTTCTTTTTAATACAAAGTCAGCTTATTGCCCCCACAATCCGGGTCCTCATTTTACCTACCTCGGAAGGATGGAAGGCTGAGTCAACCTTGAGCCTGGTGAGAATTGAACTTGCAATAATTGCAGGCAGCTGGCAGCTAAGTGCTACTTTAACAGTAGTTTAGTCCACTGTGCCACCAGGCTCCTAATGCAATAACTTCTATAAAGCATTTATATTAGAGTAGCAGTTACAGTATAAAGAAGAAAAGTGGAACACGTAGAAAAAACGAGATATACAAAAATTATCACTGTAGAAAAAAACGAGATATAGAGAAATGATCCCCATGTCAGTTAATCCTTCGTTGGGTAACCTTTAGCATGAATGACGGCCTTACGACGTCTTCCCATGGAGTGAACCAAGTCTTTTGAGTTCTGCAGCTGTTCTAATGTGAAACCAAGATTGATATCCTGGCAAAGGTGACTTATTGTTGCTCTTATGAACAGAGTTTACCATTGGGTCAATTTTAAAGGTGCATAGAAATGGCTATCAAAGCTGGATTCATATTGCACCCTTGACAAACGGCGTAGGGTATTGGCGATTCAGCAAGGTGTCCAGTCCTTGTCTTCCCATGCGTGAACCTGGCCAAATAGCTTCCTTATTATCACTGTTTCTCCCACAAAAAAGATAATTAGGAGAATGGCACTATACAGTAGTGGCCAAAATTGCGGAAACCTCTTGGGAAAAGTGTATTTTATAAAACTAGCTAATAACACCACTTTTTTTTTTTTGGAGTAGTACCCTAAAATAATATATCAATGGAAAGATAATTTAATCAAGAATGTAATGCAGCAGTTTTTATGAAGAATTTGCTATTAGAATAGTTAGAAAGAAGAAAAGTGAAACAAGATATACAAAAATGATCACCGTAGAAAAAACCGAGATATACAGAAATTATCACCACCTCAGTTAATACTTCGTTGGGTAACCTTTCGCATGAATGACGTCTTCCCATGGAGGGAACCAAGTCTTTTAATTCTGCAGCTGTTACAATGTGAAACCAAGATTGAGTGATGGCTTCTATTAACTGGGTTTTATGGCTGGGTCGCTTCTGACTAACCAGTGTCTTTAGTCAGCTCCATAGTTTTTCAATTGGGTTTAGGTCTGGGCTATTCCCAGGCCATTCCAGCAGTGGAATAGGATTATCTTGAAACTCCAAAAAAAAAAAAAAGTGGTGTTATTAGCCATCAAACCTCAAAAATACACTTTTCGCAAAAGGTTTCCACAATTTTGGCCACTACTGTAGAGGGTGCCTCTCCTGAAGAGACTGTCCCCTGGGAGCTCTTGAGCCTGCAAAAGCTGTTCTCCACATGTCTCGCTTGTTCTCTTTCTGTGTGTCTACTTCCAGGAGCTAAAGGCTCTTTTCTCCCGTTTCTGTTTCTTCTTTCTTCCAGCCTTTCCGCTAAATCTCTCTTTCTTTGGCACAATCGAAAACCGCATTTAACACAGGCCTCTCTGTCATAGCCTGGAGTCCCTTTCTTTTTTTTAAAAAATCACAAGGTAAATATCTTCAAATTTCTTCTTTGTTTGTGTTCTCTCTCTCTCTCTCTCTCTTTTCCTCTCTCTTCCTCCCTCCCTCTCTCTTTTCCTCTCTCTCTCAATCTTTTTTCTTCTTAATCTTCCTCTCTCCCCTCTCCCCCTTCCTACCACCCTCTCTCTCTCTCTCTCTCTCCCTCTCACTCTTAAAAAGTAAAAAAAAAAGTTCCGAGGATCAGGCGGCACAGCTGATTGTCACAGCTGATTGTCGGAACCTTTTAAAAACTTTTTAAAAGCATTTTTTAACACTTATTGCCCGAATGGGTAGTAAAAAAAATACTATAAAAAAGTTTTTTAAAAAGTTCAGACGGTCAGCTGTGCTGCGATCGTGGGAAGTTTTTTTTTTTACTTTTTAAAGCATTTTTTTACTACCGGTTTGGGCGAACCGCCTTGAACCGGTAGTATTTCATCCCTGGTCTAGACCTTATGGAGTTTAGCATGAGTTGGAAAAATGTGCAAAGAATGATGTTTCCTGCTGTGGTTGGGACCAACAGAGGTCCCTGCCCACAAGCAGTCCCTAAGCATGTAAGCTTTGCAGAATAGATCAAATTTCCATCAATGTAAGGAAGTGGCAGTTCTTATTTGTCTATCAGTTTCAGGGTCCCACAACATTTATTTTATTTATTTATTTAATTTATATACCGCCCTTCTCCTGCTGGACTCAGGGCGGTGCACAGCCAGAAATAAAAAACAGTCAATACAAAATCTAAAATTTAAAAGAATTATAAATTTGGCCGAAAGTTTAAAAACCTCATAACTATAACCCAATTGGACAATTTAAAAATCTAAAATCTTAAAAAATCTTAAGAAAGGGGCGGGGGGTTATGCCAGCCCTGCTTGTTGAAAGAGAAAAGTTTTTAGGGCACGGCGAAAAACCCAGAGATCTGATATCCTGCGTATCTCCGGGGGCAGGTTGTTCCAGAGGGCAGGTGCTACCACAGAGAAGGCCCTCCCCCTGGGGGTCGCCAGCCGACATTGCCTGGCCGACGGCACCCTGAGGAGTCCCTCTCTGTGGGAGCGTACTGGCCGGTGGGAGGCTATTGGCGGCAGAAGGCGGTCCCGCAAATACCCAGGTCCGATGCCATGCCATACTTGTCAAGTAGGCCAGCTGTATTCATTTCCCCTTGAAAGTGGAAGGCTGATATTTTTAAAAAAATGTCTTCTGTCTTAAGAAATTGGATGCAGTTGAGATTTCAGCCAAGGTTTTCAGGAATTGTTTGGCAGCTTGCAACGTCCGGCTTTCCCCGGAGAGAAAGTTTCCCCTCCCTTACCCTGTTTCCCCCAAAATAAGACATCCCCTGATAATAAGCCTAATCGGGTTTTTGAGCACAGGCGCTAAAATAAGCCTCTCTCCCTGAAAATAAGCCCTCCCCGAAAATATTTAAACGCAGAGCTGGAAATCAGGTAAGACGGCAAGAGGAGCCCCATCTTGCTCGACGCGCCCCAAAATAATAAGATCTCCCCGAAAATAAGGCCAAGTGCTTATTTCTGGGTTCAAAAAAATATAAGACAGGGTCTTATTTTCAGGGAAACACGGTAGATTATTATCCTATCCTGTTCCCCTGTCCTGCCACTGCCAGGGGTTGTGCCCATTACGTTTCATGGCTGCTCCTTGTCTCCACGTTCCAGGGAAAAGCCGAAGCAAGTTCAATCTCCATGAAGAGACCAGCCAGAGCACGGGGGTTTGACTTCAAACACGTGGCATTAGGGCTGCAGGGCTGGGCGAGCCCAGGAGGACCCCTCCCTTAAAACCTTCAGCACTTCTCCTGGCTACCGCCCTGGTTTTAGACGGACTTCTGCGTTGGGCTACCTGCGTTTCCAAAAGACTGTAGGAGCCCGGCCTTCTCGGGGGAGAGAGGGGGCCTGGCTGGATCCAACGCCAGCGGCTTCTGGCGCCCCGGCTGGGCTACTACGCCTAAGACATTTATAAGCAGTGCTTGACTGCGGAGGGTTGGTGGATCTGGGCGAAATGTGTTTCGTGGCGGAGAGCGGCAGCCAGCAAATACAGACTCGACTCTTTTTGACATTTGTGGTGCCAACGGGGAGGCGGCTGCCAGGCCCTTCCTGCTCATTGCCTTCTCCGTGTCACCCGGCCTCTCTCTTGTGTTTCCACTTCCCCGCTGTGCTAATCTCGCCAGGGCCCCAGATATGCGCACCTCCCTTAAAAGCACTTGCCGGACTCTGCCGGATTTTTGCGGCAACGGCCTCGGTGTTCATTTGTGCCAGCTGTCCTTGCCCGCTTGGATCTCGGCTCTGGGACCGACCCCACGAGCCTGCCATCTTGCCGGGGTTCCGATAACCTGGCCTGCCTTGCTGATCTGGGTTGCAAGCCATGACTCTTGAGAGTCCTCCAAGCTCACCCGAGTGCCTGTACCAGGCCTAGCACACACACACACACACCGCCCCCAATCCCGGCCCTTTACCTATCCTTGCCCAAACAGTGCCAAAGACCAGCTCTGGGAATCCTGCACCTCTCTTCCGCCTGCTGGCATCAGGCTTGCCAGTTTCCTGTTTGCCCTGGATCAGCTGTCCTCGACCAGACGGGATTTCTGCCAAGGGACTCGTGCTACAGAGGAGGGGCAGCGGTTACTTGCGCCCCCCCCCCCCTTCAACACGTTCTCCCTTCCATGGTGGCTGTCCTTGAAAAGTCGAACGTCAGAATGCTGAGTCCTCCCAGCTTTTTCTTGGGTTGCTCCTTTTGCCCTCTTGGGAAGGGCACTGTGTCTCTGACTTTCCCTGGATTATCTTCGGTCTTGGATTTCCATTTCCAAATCTCTCGCTGGCGATCCCCCGTTTCCCTTGGGCGAGAGAAACCCTCCACTCCGGCTTTGGCAGAGAGACATTTACCACCTCTCCCCTCGTTGCTCTACACAGTATTTCCCCTCTGGGACACGCCCGTCCCTAAATCTTATTTTTTAAAAGTCAATAAAAAGAATTCCGAGGGATTCAGGAAGAAGAGAATCCCGTTCCCTTTCTCTCCCTCGTTCAGCCTTTCTCACAGTCAACAGCAGGAACGTGTCTGAATCTTTGCGTTTCCGGTTTGGGTTAAACCGTTTGTAACCTGCCCACCAGCTGTTATCTTCCCAGGGAATTGTCTCTCCTTACACGTCTGTATGTCACAGAAGTGAGCACACCCTCTCACGTTTTGTAAATATTTAGGTATATCTTTTCACGTGACGACACTGAAGAAATGGCAGTAGGCTACAATGTAAAGTAGTGAGGGTACAGCTTGTATAACAGTGTAAGTGTGCTGTCCCCTCAAAATAACGCAACACGCAGCCATTCATGTCTAAACTGCCTGGCAACAAAAGTGAGTACACCTCTAAGTGATAATGTCCAAATGGGGCTCAAAGTAGCCGTTTTCCCTCCCTGGTGTCATGTGACACGTTAGTGGTACAAGGTCTCAGGTGTGAAGGGGGAGCAGGTGTGTTAAATTTGGTGTTGCCGCTCACACTCTCTCTTACTGGTCACTGGAAGTTCAACATGGCACCTCATGGCAATGAACTCTCCGAGGATCTGAAAAAACGAATTGTTGCTCTACATCTGTGATGGCGAACCTATGTCACGCGTGCCACAGGTGGCACACGGAGCCCTATCTGTGGGCACACGAATGTTGCCCTAACTCAGCTCCAGCACGCATGCATGCACTGGCCAACTGATTTTCGGGCCTTCTAGGCCCACCAGAAGTCGGGAAACGTGCCGTTTCCGGCCTCCGGTGAGGGGGAGGCCTTTTTCGCCCTCCCCAGGCTCCAAGAAAGCATCTGGAGCCTGGGGAGGGCAAAAAATGGGCCTACCGGGCACACCGGTAACCTTTTTGCCGTTGCGTGCCAAAAGCGGGGATCGCGTGTGCATGCGTAAAGGGGGGGGCGCGGAGGCATTGAATTATGAGTGTGGGCACACGCACACGCAATCCCCCCACTCTCCCCCTGCTTTTGGCACGCAACAGCAAAAAGATTAGCCATCACTGCGCTACATAAAGATTGCCTAGGCTATAAGAAGATTGCCAAGACCCTGAAACTGTTGCCAAGACCATACAAGCGGTTGGATTGGGACATTATCACTTAGGGGTGTACTCCCTTTTGTTGCCAGGCAGTTTAGATATGAATGGCTGTGTGTTGCGTTATTTTGAGAGGACAGCACACTTACACTGTTATACAAGCTGTACGCTCACTACTTTACATTGTAGCCACGTGCCATTTCTTCAGTGTTGTCACACGAAAAGATAGACTTAAATATTTATAAAATGTGAGGGGTGTGCTCACTTCCGTGACATACTGTAAGTCACTGATGATGGCAGAAGAAACCTGCATCTTCTCTCTCTGTCTTCTCTCTCCTAATTGAGGTGAGTATCGTCATGATTCAGCGGCAGGGATGGGGTTAAGCCCCCTCCCCTTCTTCCTTAGGAAGCATATCCTGCTGGAGAGAAGCACTGGCTATTTCCCCCACCCCCACCCCCCCCAGCCACAAGTACGCCTAGGGATGAAGACCTGATTTGGGGGGTGGGGTTAGGGGTGAAATCCAGCAGGTTCTGACCGGTTCTGGAGAACCGGCAGCGGAAATTTTGTGCAGTTCGGAGAAGCAGAAAGTTTAAGTAGTTTGGAGAACTGCCAAATAGCACCTCTGGCTGGCCCCAGAGTGGGGTGGGAATGGGGATTTTGCAGTATCCTTCCCCTGGAAGGGGGGAAATGGGGATTTTGCAGTAACCTTCCCCTGAAGTGGGGTGGGAATGGAGATTTTGCAATATCCTTCCCCCCAGGAGTGGGGAGGGAATGGGGATTTTGCAGTAGCCTTCCCCTGCCACGCCCACCAAGCCACGCCCACAGAATCGGTAGTAAAAAAAATTGGATTTCACCACTGGGTGGGGGCGGGGTGGAAAGAGCATATTAGAATAGGATAGCATCCTATCCTATATGCTTTTTAACCAGTCTGCCATTGTGAGACCCAAATTCTGTGTGCAGGATTAGACAGAGTTAATCTCTTAAAACAACAATTTGGCTGAGATAGGGAGGAGGAGGAGGAAGAAGAGGAGGTTCCATGGGAAAGTTCTGGCTCAATCAAGCCGTCACACGTGTGCGGTGGCTCTTACACACCAAAGGGAACAGGTCGGTCACTCCTTATCCTTTGAGGTCACTGCTGGGCAGATGTGAATGTCCCCCTTTCCTCATATCTGGTATCTCTTGGTCTGCAGTCACAGGAAGGGAAAAGTCTAGCTAGGGCATTGGCACCAAAGGTGGTATGCTGCCGGTTCGGACCGGTTCACCCGAACCGCTTGCGGAAATTGCGGCTGGGCCCATCCATCCACCCCGGCGCTGTGCCATCCTATTTCTGCACATTTTGATGCTGTGCACGCTAGCAATGCGCATGCGTGGGACACCGCACGCATGCATGGAGGCGGCGCGCACATGCTCACATTCGTGAACTGGTAGGGAAGGTAAGTGAATAGCACCTCGGATTGGCACGACACGATAAACTAGGCTAACCTTCACCTTAGTTTTGCAGTAGAGCATATAGTGTGAAATCGGCTTGTTTAGTTGGTTTTTCAGATTGGCGCACTGGGGAAAATTCAGAAAATGGGGTTCTTCCAGTAACCGGGTGAAGTGAGTCGATCCTTATTCTGCCTCCCTAGAGAAGTCAATTCTTCCCTTTTCCTTGGCGGCATCAGAACAACTAGCATCTCCTTCCTAATTCTGCTGGCTGTCCTACTTCCAGGAAACGTTATCCGAGATTATTTCAAAAAGACAACTATGGTGAATGCTGGCCACAGAGTGCCCGGGGAGAAATAGCAGCCGCCCCCTCCCCAGGTAGAAAGCTAGCACAGCAAAGACTGGGCTGGGCTGGAACCTCCCTCACTGATACACTTGCTAGGAATTATGGACCGGAGGACCCAGGAAATCTATGCCCGGGGTGGTGACTTTTGGGTGGGGTAGGGGGTTCCCCCAATGGAAGTTGGGCAGGGGATTCTCTGCCCGGTTGCTGGGTGGGCATGGTCTATTTGGCCGCCTGCACCATGGGGAGGAGTTTTTGCCCTCCCCAGGCTCCAGAGGCTTTTCTTGAGCCTCCGGGAGTGCGAAATCCCCCTTCCCCAACTTCCGGTAGACTCTGTGCGCACCCTGCATTTACCTGCATCCAAAACGGGCCGCGTGGCAACTCCAGGGAGGGACGGGGTGGGTGGGGCCAGCCAGGAGTGGGATTTGGGGGTTCTCCAAACTGCACAGAATCTTAGCTAGAGGTTCTCCCGAACCCGTGTGAACCCCCAGCAGCCGACCCCTGAAATTGGGGCCTTAGGAGTCTGTCCAGTGGGTGTAAGTAAAAAGATTTTCCTTTCAAGAGAAGTCATGTTCCCGCCATGAAAAGACAAGCGATTTCGAGGCCAACCTTTTTTGTCACAGCCACAATTGCACTCAACTCCCCATCTTTCAGGACGCAAAAAATAAGCTTTTTATTATTTACAAAAGAAAAATCACATCACAGCAGCACTTCCCTCACAGAGTTTCGAGGGAAGGAAATCTTAGCACTGTACAATCAGTTTCCTAAGTGGAGTATCTTTCTGGAAGCCCCGTCCGTCTTGCCCACGCGCCCCTCCGTTCGTGGTCAGGGGTGTGGAAATGGGCGTGGATGGAGGGAGCCAGTCCTGAGATGATACCAAAGACCTCGGCCCGCGACTAAGCAATCTCAAAGCCAGTTTTAACGCCAGACTGGCGAATTGCCTGTGCATAATGGCCTGGTATGACTTAGACCAGACGTCTCCAAACTTGGCAACTTTAAGACTTGTGGACTTCAACTCCCAGAATTCTCCAGCCAGCCATGTTGACTGAGGAATTCTGGGAGTTGAAGTCTGTCAGGGTTCCAACCGATGCCCTAATAAAAGCAGGAGCCTCTAACCAAGTTTCAAGAAAAATCCAACTTTGCGAATTGACAAAGTCCATTGGTAAAATTGCCAAGGTTGGAGACCCCTGACTTAGACCAGGGGTGGGGAACTATGACCCCTTTTACGACCTGTGGACTTCAACTCCCAGAATTCCTGGCTTTGTCTCAGGAATCCTGGGAGTTGCAGTGCACCGGTTATCCAGGGACTGTAATTCCCCACCCCACAATTTATACCAAAAGGACTACAGTATCGTTTGCGACAGCTTTGGGGGATCCCCCAAATCGACGCAAAGAAGTAAAGTTGGTGTCGGTTTACAAAGAAAAATTCAAGTAATCGTCTCGGCCGCCCTTCCTTTGGAAAAGGGAGAAGGGCAGGGCGGGAATTAAATAAATAAATAAATTAGTCACCAGAGCCGGTACGGTACAAATCCCGTTCCAGATTGAGAGACAGAGAGAGCAAGGCTGGCCTTTCTGGATGCCCATCCCGGCTCTGGGGCACACGCTCATTGAAGGCAGACCTTGGAGTCATGAATAGGTAAGAGGTCAGTAGGGAGAACCCAGTCTCCCCAAGCAAAGGAGTTACTATTAGCGGGAGGGGGTGCCTGATTGGCATGTGTGTCCCCCACTCCTGGAATAGTCCGTCATGGAGCTTGCAAAAAGGATGGCCAGCCGGCCCGGTGCAAGCTTTGCGCAATCGGCCATACTTGGCCCCTTTGTTCATTGGAGGAATTGTGCTGTTAGGAGGAGGGCCAGGTGCTGGTGGAGGAGAACCTGGTTTCCAGCAGCACCCAGGTAGGCCTCCTCTTGTCTAATGTACCAAGAGAACGAGGGCAAGGACAACCAGGGACCTGGGATCAGCGGTAGCTGGAAATGGTGACAAGGGAGCAGCTCCTTTTGGGTCTACGACAACTCGACACGGGCAACTTGTCACGGCCGACTCGACACAGGACAAGAGTTAGCACCCATATGGAAGCTATAGTGCAGAGGTGTCAAACTCATTTCATTGAGGGCTGCATCAATGTTGTGGTTGACCTGGGGGGGGGCAGGTGGGCATGGCTAGGGTGGTCACAGCCAACTGGGTGGTCGTGACCAGTTTGACGTTGCTCAAGTTGGGAGCGCCTGTGGTAGCCGGGTGGGGCTGGGGGGGATCCATTGTCCCCAGTGCATGCCATAGGGGCGGCCCCTCACTGACTCCAGGGCAACCCCATGGATTTAATGCTAACCGCATTCCAGCCCAGATGGCCACCATCAAGTTTTAGATCAGTGCCTGGCTGGCCAGGGCTAAAGTGGCCGGTCCTTCACCGTTTCCAAGGCAGCTTCGCGGGCCGGATCTAACCACATCGCAGGCCGGATCTGCCCCCCCCCCCCCGGGCCCTTGAGTTTGAGACCCCTGAAATAATGAGATAGGATCATTAAAGAAAGGATGCCGAAGGAGGGACAAAATGAAATTGTGAACGGCACAAATTAAAATATTTTTTGAAAAACTCTTTTTGAATAAATTGTCGAATTGTCCCAAATCGAGTTGGCCGTGGCGAGTTGTCCCGTTCCAGCCGCTGGTGGCATCACCGGCTGAAGAGATGGGCCAAAAAGGAAGGTGGGTACACATCATCTGCTTCGCCAAGGGGATGTTTGACTCATTCCACAGAAGAGTTTCATCTTTTGGGGGTAACGAGCTCAAGAGGATTTCAATCTGGCCTCCCTCCAGTGGCCGGAGGGTCTCTCCACCTCTGGAAGAACATTGCCCAGCCCTCAACCCCAGCATTGGGGAGGACTGTGACGAGATGCCCCTTCCAGGGGAGCTGCTGCTCAGAGACCATCAGAGTATCTGGTTTGAAGTGAGGCCAGATCATCATCTTGTAACGACCCCATAATCCCTTGAGGGGTGGAGTCCGGGCGACTGAATGGAGCTAGCAGAGTGTTTTAATGGCCAGATGCCCTTCCTGTCACCAGTGCGGAGTTTTGTTCAGCAGATATATTCTCAGGCAAGAGCTCCACCTCTGCTTTCCCTAGAATTCGAGCTTGCTACTCCGAAGATCCAGGGAGCAGCTGGGCCAGCGGGACTGTCCCTTGGAGCAGAGAGGCAGCTCCAAGGCTCAACTCTCTGCCATTGACAGTCCCCTAAAAACCTACATCCCGAACTGGTAGCTCCTTGGATTGGGCCTGTTTTTGGCCATCTGGAGTTGGCCAGGGGAGCCTCACATCATCTCTCTAGCCTTTCTCCTTGCAGCCCTCCTGACTCCTGGGAGGCTTACGCCCCCTGGGTTCTGGAGGCTGGAAGGCAGAGCTTTCTTCTTGGAGACTCGCCTTGGTCAAAGCTCCACCAGGCTGCCCTCCGTGGGTAGCCAGGAGAAATGCAAGCACGCAAGGGGCCCGTCGCCCGCCCAGCTTTGCTAACATGCACAAAATGTCTCGCTCTCGAGAGACGGAGCTGCAGGAGGTCCTTGGAGCCCAGCCAGCTGCCCTGTATCAGCCGGGGATGCAAGAAAACCCTGGGATTTCTATTGCCGTTGAAGACGATCGAAGAGGAAAGGCGGATCTGCCCAGTTTGGTGCAAAACAGGGACAAGGATGGTGAGTTGGTCGCGGGGTGGTGGAGGAAAAAAAAGGAGGGGGCTGCCGGTTTGTAGAGTCAACACCCCATTATTCAAGGTGCGCCCCCCCTCCAACACACCCCCGTTCAGCAGCTCCTGGCTAGGCCTTGCTGCCGGTTGGCGCACATTTGAAGCGTTTCCCGGATTCCCGTCTGCCAGTCCTTCACCAGGTCTACTGGGGTGATTGCCTCCTGCCAAGAAAAGAAGAACGGCTCATAATTGGAAGCAAAGTAGACCCCCCCCCCCCCCCCCCCCCCCCAAAAAAATCCCCATTGGCCACAGAAGCCATAAAGCTCGTTCTCTTGTCCGCGGAGAGTCAGATTAACAGAGTTGCAAGGGCCCTCGTAGGTCCAACTCCTCCACCCAAGCAGGAGACACTACACCAGTGATGGTGAACCGTTTCGGCACCGAGGGCCCAAACTGGAACATGCAGGCGTATGTGCGTGCTGGAGCACCGGAAACCCAAAGACCAGCTGGCCGGCGTGCATGTGCATGCCGGCCACCTGGTTTTTGGGTTTCCAGCTCGCGCATGCGCACTGGCCAACTGGTCTTCACACATGCCGGACTACCGGAACTCCAAAGACCAGGTGGCCGGCGCGCGCATTCGCCCTGGCCAGTTTGTCTTTGGGTTTCCGGCGCTCCGGGGCACACGAAGATCAGCATGTGTGCTGGAAGCTACTAAACCGAAGGGTAGCTCCAAAACGTTTTCACCTACTGTGTACCGAAACATTTCCCCCCCACCCTTAATAAAGTCTACCTTCCAACCCACCCCATGCCTGCTGTTGTTCCCCAAAACTACAAGATCGGGGTTTTTTTGCGTTTGCTTTTTTTTTTACTCTGGTGCAGTAACTTTTCATAAAAAGAAAAATATTTATTTATTTATTTTGTCGCATTTCTATGCCGCCCCACTCCCAAGGGACTCTGGGCGGCTTACAACAGAGAATAAAACAGTGCAACAATATCCCATGCAAAAGTTAAAAGAAGGCATTAAAACGTTAAAACACATACACTCCAATTTGTGGCCGGATCTCGCCAGATCGCAAGAGCGAGTTCAATGGCCCCAGGCCTGCCGGAAAAGCCAGGTCTTCACCGCTTTCCAGAAGGCCAATAGGGTGGGGATGGTCCGGATCTCAGGAGGTAACTGGTTCCAGAGAGCTGGGGCAGCCACAGAGGCGGCCCTCCCCTGAGGGCCCGCCAGCCGACATTGTTTAGCTGATGGGACCCAGAGGAGACCAACTCTGTGGGATCTTACCGGTCGCTGGGAGCTATGCGGTAGAAGGCGGTCTGGAAGATAACCTGGCCCTGAGCCATGTAGGGCTTTAAAGGTAATAACCAACACCTTGAATTGTGCCCGGAGACCGATAGGGAGCCAGAGCAGCTCGCAGAGAATTGGTGTAATGTGGGTGCACCTGGGTGCACCCACGACAGCTCGCGCGGCTGCATTCTGGACCAATTGTAGTCTCCGGACACTTTTCAAGGGTAGTCCCATGTAGAGCATGTTGCAATAATCTAACCGTGAGGTGACAAGGGCATGAGTGACCCTGAGGAGAGCCTCCCGATCCAAGTAGGGTCGCAATATGGAGTGGAGGTACATTTAATCCTGACTTCTTCAGCTATCTGTGACCGTTCGAGCCACTGCAAGAGACCGCTTGGGGGGGGGGGGGTTGTCCTACATTCTGTCCCGTGATGAGCGGAAACAGTTAAGGAGATAAATTGGGGGTGTCCAACCTTCGGCAATTTAAGACCCGTGGACTTCAACTTCCTGAATTCCCCAGCCAGATTTTGGGGGGGGGTGTTTGCTTTTGCTCACCTCATTCTGGATGTTAAGATTTGCCCCGTACATCAACAGAGTCTTGACTGCTTGAAATCGTCCTAATCTGACCGCGTCGTGAATGGGTGTATCTCCTTCCTGGTCAAGGAAAAAGAGAGTGAGCGCATTCACACAACACACTTCACTTGGTTATGAATTCTCTCTCTCTCTTTTTTTCTGGCGTTGCACGGTGCTTTGGGCTAAACCGAACAGACTCGAGTTTGGGTTTGCATTTCAGGGTTAAGCTACTAAAAAAACCAGTCTCAAGTAACCCAACTTTAATGCATAGCCCAAATGTATCTATTGCTGGGGTGCCCAACCTTGGCAAACCTTTTTAAGATTTGTGGACTTCAACTCCTAGAAATCCCCAAGGGAATTCTGGGAGTTGGAGTCCACAAATCTTAAAAGTTTGCCAAGGCTGCTGGGGGTTTGCAGGAGTTTGGGAGAACCTCTAGCTACCATTCTGTGCAGTTCGGAGAACCCCCAAATCCTACTCCTAGCGGGCTCTGCCTGCCCCTCCCCTCCCTTCTAGAAATCCCCACGTGGCCTGTTTTGGATACAGGTCACACATGGATGCTTGGGGAGGGTGAAAAACAGGCCTAACCAGAAGTTTGAGAAGGCCAGAAATGGGCCCATTTCCAGCCTCCAAAGGGTCTCCGAAGCCTGGGGAGGCCATTTTTGCCCTCCTGGAGGCTCGAGAAAAGCCTCTGGAGCCTGGGGAGGGCAAAAATTCCCTCACCACCATGGTGCAGGAGGCTGACTAGACCACGACCACGACCACCATGGCCACGCCCACCCAGCAACTGGGCAGAGAACCCCTCACCTTCCTAAAAGCCCACCCCTGGTTGGATATCTCTATCTCTGTTGGGCCCTTAGCGACCTTGTGAAGCTTTTTTTTTTTATAGATACAGCCCAAAAAAGAACATTAAATCCTCTCCATCTTGCTCCTGCTTCAAAAGGTGGGAAGGGGCTACTGGAAAAGGCCAGGGCTAATCTCAGCCTTCCAGCCAGCTAAGACCCTGCCCAACCCTTAAGAGTGGCATCGTTGGTAAGGAAAGACAAGAATATGAATTACATGGCCTGGTTCATACACTGAACCGAGACGTAATTTGCATAGACGTGGCTTCAAACCTTGCAAAGAGACATCCAATAATGAAGCCAAGCATTATTTTTTTTGGAGTACTACCGTAAAATTATATATCGATGGAAAGATAATTTAATCAAGAATGTAATGCAATAACTTTTAGGAAGGATTTGCTATTAGAACAGCAGTTACAGTATAAAGAAGAAAAATGAAACACGTAGAAAAAAAGGAGAGATACAAAAGTGATCCCCATGTCAGTTAATCCTTAGTTGGGTAACCTTTAGCATGAATGACAGCCTTACAACGTCTTCCCATGGAGTGAACCAAGTCTTTTGAGTTCTGCAGCTGTTCTAATGTGAAACCAAGATTGAAGGATGGCTTCTATTAACTGGGTTATATTCAGTGGTAGGTTTCAAAAATTTTTACTACCGGTTATGTGGGTGTGGCTTGGTGGGCATGGCAGGGGAAGGTTACTGTAAAATCCCCATTTCTTCCCGATCAGCTGGGACTCGGGAGGCAGAGAATTGATGGGGGCGGGGCCAGACAGAATTTTTACTACCGGTTCTCCGAACTACTCAAAATTTCCGCTACCGGTTTTGCAGAACTGGTCAGAACCTGCTGAATCCCACCTCTAGTTATATTGCCAGGTCGCTTCTGACTAACAAGAGTCGGCTCCGTGGATTTTCAATGGGGTGAAGGTTTGGGCTATTCCCAGGCCGTTCCAGCAGTGGAGTAGGATGATCTTGAAACTCCAAAACGAAAAAGTGGTGTTATTAACCATCAAACCTCAAAAATTCACTTTCCCCAAAAGTGAATTTGGGGAAATGTTCCACAATTTTGGCCACTACTGTAATGAAGGTTGAGATGGCGATGTCCAAGATACGGTGCTCCCTACTCTTGGCACCATGCATTCACCCCCTTCCCCACTTCCTGTACCTTATCCTGGGCGTTGATCTTTGCTCCACAGGCAATGAGATGTTCAGCGCAGTCAGAGTGACCGGTACGGACAGCTACGTGCAAAGGGGTACTCGACAGCTGCAACCAGAAGGAAAGATCCACCGTGAATCCTCCGGACGTGGCTCATTTAGGTACAGGAAAGGGGATCCCCAATCTTTCACCCACTTACCTTGTCCCGAGTGGAAATTTTGGCTCCACGGCTGATCAACCCCTTGAGGATGTCCAGGTGTCCCCCGCGGCAAGCCCAGAACAAGGGGGTTGCCTCCAGCTGCACCAAACAAAGCAGAAAACGTTCACTTAAGATCCTTCTTAGCAGGGGTGAAATGTAAAATTTGTTACTACCGGTTCTGTGGGCGTGGCTTGGTGGTGGTGGGGGTAATGTGACTGGGTGGGTGTGGCCAACTTTTTTTTTTTTTAATCTTTTCAAAGCATTTTTTTCTAATGCTTTGAAAAGCCTCTCTGCCGATCAGGCAATTCAGCCAGGATCGTCAGAGACTTTTCGAAGCATTTTTTTTAACCACCTCTTCGGCCAAGTGTTTGCAGAAAAAATGCTTTTAAAAGTTAAAAAAAACCTCTGAAGATCATGTGGCTCAGCTGGATATGGGGACGGGGGGCACGCAGGGATTTTTGCTACCGGTTCTCCGAACCACCCGCCGCCATCACTACCAGATCGGGCGAACCGGTCCGAACTGGGAGCATTTCACCCCTGCTTCTTAGGCCTTCTCCAACCTTCCAAACAGGTCAGATTCCCACTCTTATGAGGTAAACGGAGAAGACCCTCCAATGCACTTCACGGGATAATTTAAAAAGCCGATTTGGAGAAGCCGCTGGGAAGTTCTGACTTGCTGGTTATCCTGCTCGGCAGCCGGATAGGAAAGACATCAAAAGGTGCAGATTGGCTGCCTAATTCTGAGGTACCTATATTGCCTTCTAGAGCTGCGGTCACCAACTGGTGGTCCGTGGACCACTGGTGGCCCGCGAAAAAAGTTTGTCGGTCCGCAGAAAAATTATTTGTATTTTTTATATTGCACTAAATCAGGGGTCCTCAAACTATGGCCCCTGGGCTGGATACGTGCAATGAACATTTGTGTTGCTGCAGAGAGTCTCCCCTTTCGCTAAAGCAAAAGGGACGACTCGGTAGTAAGGCCAGGAGATGATTGGCCCCTCCTATAAGGCTTAAAAGAGAAACTAAGGCACTTGGGGCCTTTTGCAGGAAAGCAACATTGCTAACTCTGTTTCCAGTCGGCATCTCTTGTTTGTTTCTGAACTTTGTGGGGCTTTGCTAAGTAAGGCCCTTGGCAGGGTGTCAAAGAAGATAAATCATCCTGATAAATCATTGATAATGATTTACCAAACGTTGATAAATCATCTAGACCCCTGCTCTAGAATGCATGCCCAGAGAGAAAACGATTCTCACTTTGTGCAAGACGCCCAGTGCTTCTCTGCAACAGCAGCGCTCCGGCATCTCGGAAAACGCTGGGATTGGGGATTTGTAACCCATCAAATCGAGACTCACTCACCATGTCTCTTGGCTCCAGTTTGGCTCCCGCTTCCAGCAGCTTGTCCACGATCTCTTTGTGGCCCCGCAAACAGGCTCGGTGCAGGGCTGTCCATTTGAACTGTAGCAGAGAGCAAAAGAGAAGGTTTATCGCTCGGGGATCATGCTCCAGGCTGGATTTCTCACCACTCTGGCCCTGGGAGGGTGGGGGGTGGGGGGCTTATCCCGAATGCATCCTATCTCCCTGTGTGTGCAGCACTCCGTCGAAGAAGGGGGCGAGTTGGCATCTACTGAGAAAAAGGAGAAGTCTTCAGCTCTGCTTACAAAGCCTTCTGTGCCAGATACACCCTGCAACTTACTTTTATGCACACTAATTTTATTAACGGAGTTGGAGTTGGAAGGGACTTTGTAAGTCATCTAGTCCAACCCCCTGTCCAAGCAGGAGACCCTACACCGGTGATGGCTAACCTTTTTTCCGTCGTGTGCCAAAAACAGGGGGAGCACATTTGTCTGCACATTTCTTACCCAAATCATTTTGCCCGTATTATGAGTGGCTCAACTAAAACTCACAAAATTAATCTTAACACTGGGAATCTTTGCTGGTTGGTGAAGGACTGTTGCCATCACCGCCGAACAATAGGCATGTGGCTTACCACTGCTAGGAATTAGAGCCAAGCAAATTCTGGAATATTTATTTATTTATTAGTTCGATTTATATGCCGCCCTACTCCGGAGACTCAGGGTGGCTTATAATGCGTTAAGCAATAGCCTTCATACTTTTTGTATATACCTGCTTAGTAGGGCTTTCGGGGGGCCCCCAAGCGGTGTTCTTTTTTATACAAAGTCAGTTTATTGCCCCCACAATCCGGGTCCTCATTTTACCTACCTCGGAAGGATGGAAGGCTGAGTCAACCTTGAGCCTGGTGAGATTTGAACTCGCAGTAATTGCAGGCAGCTGGCAGCTAAGTGCTACTTTAACAGCGCTTTAGTCCGCTACTCCATCAAGGCTCCTTGCCTTGTTTATTGTTTATTTTTTATTGCCGGTGTTTTTGCCTGTATAACTCTCCATTATGGTTTTTAATTTTTGATGTTTCTGCCAATATCCATCTGGTCTATAGATGCGGCTCCGTCAATGCACTTGGTGGCCAGCAGGTGGCGCTTGAGTACCTTGATACTTGTAATGAGACCAACTCAACTGGCAGAAAAGGACTTGGGGGAAAAATAGCAAAATTTTGGATGCATAGTTCGGAAAGATGGGGTGGGGGGGGCGGGAATCTCAGTTTTCTGCCTCAATTCATTCAGACGTCCTGAACATATCATCAAAAACAAGTAAAAGGTAATGTGTGCTAGTCGTTCCTGACTCTAGGGGGCGGTGCTCGTCTCCGTTTCAAAGCCGAAGAGCCAGCGCTGTCTGAAGACGTCTCCGTGGTCATGTGGCCAGCATGACTCAACGCCAAAGGCGCACGGAATGCTGTTCCCTTCCCACCAAAGGGAGTCCCTATTTTTCTACTTGCATTTTTTACCTGCTTTCGAACTGCTAGGTTGGCAGAAGCTGGGACAAGTCATGGGAGCTCACCGCATTACCCAGCACTAGGGATTCGAACCGCCGAACTGCCGGCCTTTCGATCGACGAGCTCAGCGTCTTAGCCACTGAGCCACCGCGTCCCTATTCAAAAACAGGCAACGTAGAACTAAGCTCCCTTCTAATGACCCTGTGGTTCCTTATTCAGGGGCTATAAAATGTTAGAATATAAGAAATTTTAATATGAAAGAGCTTTCGATTTCCAATTCAAGCCTAAATGGCTTGGGGATCTGCTTCTCCGATCCTTCCTTTGTTTGAATCGTCATGCAGATTTCGGGTGGAATGACAGCCCCTCAGTAAATAGGGTGGGTGGTGGGTGTTCCTTGGTAGCCTGATTAGGTGGCTCAGTGGCTAAGATACTGAGCTTTTCAATCAGAAAGGTTGGCAGTTTGGTGGTTCGAATCCCTAGTATAGGTCTCCTGTGCAGGGGGTTGGACTTGATGACCTCTAAGGTCCCTTCCAACTCTGTTACTCTGTTACTGGTGTCCCCACCATACCTTGTCATGGGTATTGGGGTCCCCTCCATCGGCCAGATATTTATCGATAACAAGAATCCGGTTCTCCAGCGCGGCATCAAGAAACTGCTCTGGCTCCACCGATTCTATCTACGAAAAGAAAAGACAGAAATTATCCAGTTTTGTTTACTTGGGTGCTCAAAAGGAGAGAATTGGGGCGCGTAAGGGAGGGAGAATCGAAACAAGCTAAGTGCGGGGAGTTTCAGGCTGCCATATTGACTTTATTTTGACTCCCTGTGGTCCCTGGGGGAGGGTTCATTTCCTGACAATGAGAACAATTAACCAGTGGAACTACTTGCCTCCAGAAGTTGTGAATGCTCCAACACTGGAAGTTTTTAAGAAGACGTTGGATAACCACTTGTCTGAAATGGTGTAGGGTTTCCTGCCTAAGCAGGGGGTTGGACTAGAAGACCTCCAAGGTCCCTTCCAACTCTGTTAGTCTATTCTATTCTATTCTATTCTATTCTATTCTATTCTATTCTATTCTATTCTATTCTATTCTATTCTTCATTCCAATATTTATTCTATTCT
>WNWU01000075.1:1630068-1657737 GCA_012654045.1 Ptyas mucosa
AGAAAGAAAGAAAGAAAGAAAGAAAGAAAGAAAGAAAGAAAAAAAATGTGGAAACTCAATTTCATGAGAAAATTGAATTCCAGAATAACAGAGTTGGAAGGGAACTCGGAAGATCTTCTAATCCAACCCCTTCCCTGCTCAAGCAGGAGACCATTTCAGACCAATGCTGTCCTATCTCTTCTTAAAAACCTCCAGTGATGGAGTGGCCACAACTTCTGGTGGCAAGCTGTTCCACTGGTTAATTGTTCTCCCTGTGAGAAAATTTCTCCTTAGTTCTAGGTTGCTTCTCTCCTTGATAAGTTTTCATCCTTTGCTTCTTATTCTGCCTTCAAGTGCTTTGGAGAACAGGTTGACCCCTTCTTCTTTGGGGCAGCCCCTTACGGAACGACAGCTGGTAGCTAGCATACTTATTGGAGCTGACACTCAAACTGAAGTTACAAATCTGAGTTTAAATAAAAAGTGTGGTTCTTGGGGGTTGGGTGGGGATGGGGGTCCTTTAAAAACTCAACTAATAATTCTGGGAATAAGGAGAACCATCCAACTCTTTTCCTAGAAGTGCCAGTTCTTCGCATACAGAATAGAATAGAATAGAATAGAATAGAATAGAATAGAATAGAATAGAATAGAATAGAATAGAATAGAATAGAATAGAATAGGAAAGAGAGAGAGAAAGAAAGAAAGAAAAAGAAAGGAAGGAAGGGAAGGAAGGAAGGAAGGAAGGGAATGGAATGGAATGGAATGGAATGGAATAGAATAGAATAGAATAGAAATAGAATAACAGAGTTGGAAGGGACCTTGGAGGTCTTCTAGTCCAACCCCCTGCTTAGGCAGGAAACCCTACACCACGTCAGACAAATGGTTATCCAACATCTTCTTAAAAACTTCCAGTGTTGGAGCATTCACAACTTCTGGAGGCAAGTAGTTCCACTGGTTAATTGTTCTCATTGTCAGGAAATGAACCCTCCCCCAGGGACCACAGGGAGTCAAAATAAAGTCAATATGGCAGCCTGAAACTCCCCGCACTTCGCTTGTTTCGACTCTCCCTCCCTTACGCGCCCCAATTCTCTCCTTTTGAGCACCCAAGTAAACAAATCTGGATAATTTCTGTCTTTTCTTTTCGTAGATAGAATCGGTGGAGCCAGAGCAGTTTCGTGATGCCACGCTGGAGAACAGAGATAAGTCTTAGGGAAATGTTGTAGTTGCAGCTTATTGGTTTTATCTTGTTAGCCGTCCAGAATCATGTAGTTGAGATGGGCAACTGGACAAATTTCAGTTAATTAAATTAATAATTCCATCAGACACCCCTTCCTCACTTGAATTCAGAACGGCCCTCTGCAAGGAAGGCTGCATTCAGACAAGATTCTTAACGTCACTGAAATTCATCCGTTCGCAATTAAGTTGACCCTGATCAAATGCAGGAAATATCTGGGTCTTTATGGTTTGTGGTGTTGTGTGAAAACAAGGCATCCCAAGTGGCCCTTAATCAGAAATGAGAGCAAAACGTTCTTTCTGCATCTTGTAAGACGCAAGGGATTCAGCAAACTACTAATTGGAGAGCGAAAGGTGTCTGTTCAACCCCGAGTGACATTTGCAGAGCCAGAGGACATATTTGCCTGATTGTCGAAACGATGCCGTTACTCAGAATTATGCAGATCATCCCCACAAATAACATAAAATTAAGGTTCAAAAATTAACAAGTGGAACTGTTTGAGCCAGACACTGGATGCAATGGACTGAGCATATTTTAGAGCAGGGGTGTCAAATTCAGTTTCATTGAGGGCTGCACCAACGTTGACCTGGGGGGGAGTGTGGGGTGTGGCCGACTGAGTGGGTGTGGCCAACTGGGTGGGTGTGGCCAGCTTGACGCCACTCCCCAAACTGCTGGCATGTTTTCTCTTTGCATTGTTTAGACCGAACTGAAGCTACGCTGGCCCGATCTTTCCTCTTTGCGTTGGGTAGACCAGGGGTCAGCAACCCGCGGCTCGGGAGCCACATGTGGCTCTTTCATCCCTCTGCTGCGGCTCCCTGTCGCTGGTCGGCACCACAATTTTGAGAGGAGTGGGGGGGAATTAGTGGGGGGGAAGCATGGCGAGCCAGGAGGAGACTATGGTAAGGGACGGTTTTCCGGTCGGTTCCACAATTGATAGGGCTTTCGGTTAGGACAGGTAAAGGAAAAAGGATGCTGTGCTAGGAAGAGACTCTATGGTGGGGGAACCAGACTTCCGGTCGGCTCCAGAATTGAACGGGGGGCTTCCGGTTAGGACCTTTGTGGCTCTTTGAGGGTTTAAGGTTGCTGACCCCTGGGGTAGACCAGGACGGCCCTGCAGGCTGGATCCAACCACATCATGGACTGGATCTGGCCCGCAGGCCTTGAGTTTGACACCCTTGTTTTAGAGTGATACTCAGTGGTGGGATTCAGGCTCCGCCCACCTACCCGGACATAATGCGCGAATAATGTGTATGCGCAGAACGTGCGCGCTCACATTTACGAACCGGTAGGGAAGGTAAGTGAATCGCACCTCTGGAGATACTTGAATGGAAAAATGAGGGATGAGTGTTTATGCTAGGCATAACTGTACACCCTTGTTTAGTCGGTTTAAGGCAGGGGTCAGCAACCTGCCGCTCTGGAGCCGCATGTGGCTCTTTCACTCCTCTGCTGTGGCTCCCTGTCACTCAAAATATATGTCACAACTGTCAATGTGCGATACCCACCGGCACGCGATTTATTGAGCTTTTCAACCCCCAGTAGGCCAACCATGGATAAATCCAAGAAAAGAAAAGGTTCAGAAGAAAACAGAATGTTTAATTCAACTACACATGCTAGTTTTGTGGCCGCTCAAGAAATAGGCAGGCACGGGAAGAGTTTTGTGGCTCCCGGTGTTTTCTTTTCTGTGGGAAACGGGTCCAAATGGCTCTTTTGAGTGTTTAAGGTTGCAGAGCCCTTGTTTAAGGAGAAATCACAAAAATTCATTGCAGAGAAAACACAGACAGCCTAACAGAACCTCCAGATTCAGGCAAAGTCTACCCTGCCAAGGCTGGCAAGGGAATGACAGAAATTAGAAAAGGGGGAACGGCGTTCAGCATTCCGTTTCCATCTTTTCCTGCCCCTCTCGGCATTTTCGATAGAACATAGAAAACAATTCCATCACATTTTGTTATGATTTTAATTCTGGCTCCTCATGCATTTTTAAAGTGACAAGCGGCTTATGAATTATTTCTGGTTGATTGCGTTGTCATGTTATTTTAATTGTGTTTTAAATCAAACGCCAGCCTTGTCAACGGCTGGGTATGCGCCTTGTTGTGGAACAGCAAGATATAAATTATGGAAGTAAACAAGCACTGAGGCCTCTCCGGGCAGGAGAAAACGGGGCGGCTCTGATCCGACAGCTTTCACCCGTGTTGGGCGTGTTGTTGCAGCCGTGTTGTTGCAGTGCTCATCACCTTGGGGAATAATTGGACGGGTTGGGGATGATGGTGGATAGAATAAGGGGTGGGCTGCTGGGGGTTCGCAGGGGTTCGGGAGAATCTCTAGCTAAGATTCTGTGCAGTTCGGAGAATCCCCTAAATCCCACTCCTGGCTGGCCCCGCCCTCCCCTCCCAGGAGTCCCCACCTGGGCCATTTTGGATGCAGGTAAGTGCAGGGCACGCATGGAGGCTCGGGGAGGGCAAAAAATGGGCCTACTGGAAATTCGGGAAGGCCAGAAAGGAGTTTGTTTCCTGCCTCTAGAGGGCCTCTGGAGCCTCGGGAGGCTGTTTTTACCCTCCTGGAGGCTCGAGAAAAGCCTCTAGAGCCCGGGGAGGGCAAAACCGGAATCTTATTTCCTCTAGAACAGGTGCCTTCAACCTTAGCAACTTTAAGCCTGGAGGACTTCAACTCTCAGAATTCTGGGAGTTGAAGTCCTCCAGGCTTAAAGTTGCCAAGGTTGGAGACCCCTGCTCTAAAAGGCACAAGGCTGGGGATCAACCAGAATGGAAGAGATGGGATAGGATTCAGTTCTAGGCACCCTGGGAGAAAAAAAAAATCTCCTCACCGCTTGGAACAAGCAACAGACGGGAAACTGACCAGAGGAAATTTGGGTGGGTTCGATATTGAGATTTTGAGAGTGGGATGTGCCCCCACCCTCTCCAGAAACCTGAAAAGGAATGGAAGCGTCTTCAGCTCTGACCTGGATGCCTGAGAATCTCTACAGGCTTCTAAAGCTTTGCTTTCTGGGAATTTCTGGGAGTTGAAGTCCACAAGTCTTTGCCAAGGTTGGAGACCCTGAATCTAGTCCAACCCCCCGCTCAGCAGACCCTACACCATTTCTGACAGATGGCAGTCTGGTTTCTTCTTGAAAGCTCCCACAACTTCTGAAGGCAAGCTGATGTCCCCTCTTCTCTTTCCCTTCACCCGTCTGTCTTGAGGGCCCTCCTTGACCAAGGCATTTGGCTTCTGCAGAGTGCCAACCCACCGAAGCTGGGTGCCCCTCCCTCACCGGGAGAACGGTGCCAGCTCCAGCTCTGACTCGCCTCCCATGCCACCGTTCCTCCTGCCCCAGATGAAGCAACTTCTATTTATAGACAAGCCTCAGGGTGTGACACTCTACAAAAACATGATGTGGTGTCAATGCCCAGTCACATTTCCAGTCGGGGTAGCCGAAGGGCAGGCAGAGACAGCCAGGCGCCAGAGGCACAGCGGGTCCCAAATCCCCCTCTGTTGCCTTGGGGAAGGATCCTCTGGGTCCCCCACTCCTCTAGTTCGGAGCCCTGAAGCTCACCTAGTACAACCCCTGCCCAGAATCCAGTAGAGCGCCAGGGTGCTTACCCAAAGCGCCTGCCCTCCATCTCTCTCCCCACTTACAGAGCCTTCCTAATTCATGAGACATACAAGTTGCATTCACACAACACGCGGAGCCACTCATCAGCTGTTATTTGTACCCGGGACTCAGGATATTTGGCTAGCACTTTAGGGTTTAGCCCAGGGGTCAGCAATCTGGGGCTCTGGAGCCGCATGTGGCTCTTTCACCCCTCTGCTGCGGCTCCCTGTCACTCAAAATATGCATCATAACCGCCAATGTGCGACACCTGCCGGCACACGATTTATTGAGCTTTTCAACCTCCGGTAGGCCAACCATGGATAAATCCAAGAAAAGAAAAGTTTCAGAAGAAAACAGAACATTTAATTCAATGACGTAGGCTAGTTTTGTGGCTGTTCAAGAAATAGTCAGGCACGGGAAGGTTTTTGTGGTTCCCGGTGTTTCCTTTTCTGTGGGAAAGGAGTCCAAATGATTCTTGGAGTGTTTAAGGTTGCAGACCCCTGGCTTAGCCCAAACTTTCTCGAACTTGGCAACTTTCAGATGCGTGGATTTTAACTCCCAGAATTCCCTACCGGTGGGGCATTCTGGGAGTTGAAGTCTATACATCTGGAACTTGCCGAGATTAGGAAGCAGTGGTTTAGCCTCTTGGAGAAATCAACCAGCTTAGTTAATTTATAATCCACTGTATGGTTGCCGGAACTGGGCATGGCTGGTCTAGTGAAGAGAAGGACCAGGGGAGACAGGATAGCATCTTCCAATATTTGAGGGGCTGCCACAGAGAGGAGGAAGAGGGTCAAGCTATTTTCCAAGGCACCCAAAGGCCAGACAAGGAATAATGGATGGAAACTGATCCAGGAGAGATTCAACCTGGAAATAAGGAGACATTTTCTGACAGTGAGAACTATCAATCCACGGAACAGAAGTTGCCTTTGGAAGTTGTGGGAGCTTCATCACTGGAGGCTTTCAAGAAGAGACTGGACTGCCATCTGTCAAGAATGATGTATGGTCTCCTGCTTGGGTGGGGGGTTGGACTAGATGACCTACAAGGTCCCTTCCAAATCTGTAATCTGTACTGGGCAAAGCCAGAAAACAAGCTTCTTCAGTCACCTGGGCTAAGTGTGGAAAACCAGCCAATCTGCTTGCTTTATGTTTGGTGAACCCAAGAATGTAAGATAACCAACCAATCCCTGTAGGTCTTATTAAAGAAGACAACTGGGGAAAGGGCCTTTTTAGGGCCCACTTGGGGACCCCAGGAACTCAAGTTGAGCACTTCTCCCTGGAAAGGCCTTCTGAAACGAACCACCTGAAGCATCCCATCGCTCAGGGCACAGGAATCCTGAACCTCCTTGCTATAGAAACACGATCCCATCTTGGCATTCCCACCTTCTCTGGCCAAGCAGCCATGGAATGTCTCCATTGCTCTCCTGGGGAATTCCAGACACCACGAGAGGGTCAACCTGCTTCTCTGTTTCTTTCCTTCCTTCTTAGGCTAACGGATTCCTAGGGATCTTGAATGGCTTTCATAAGAGGGCAAACATGTTTTAGGCCTGATGCAACCCCCAAAATAAGACGAACCCCCCACCCCGCTATCTTAAGGACGGGAATGGATTTGTTGATGTTTCTAGGACTAGGTCCTAGGAGAACCTCTCACCTCCATTGGGATCTATGAAGTATTCAGAAGGTTTTCTGGGGAGTTGTGAAGGTCACCCAACTGAAGAAACAACAGCATACTCTAGCTCAGGGATCTCCAACCTTAGCGACTTTAAGAATTGTGGACTTCAACTCCCAGAATTCTTCAGCCAGCATATTGCCCCCAACAATCTGAGTCCTCATTTTACCCACCTCGGAAGGATGGAAGGCTGAGTCAACCTTGAGCCGGTGAGATTTGATCTGCTGATCTGCTGAACTAGCAATCAGCTGAAGTAGCTGCAGTACTACACTCTAACCACTGTGCCACCTCAGTAGAGGCCGATATTTCTCTCTCTGGGCACAATGAGAATGTATCTGCTGAACAAAACTCCTCATTGGCAACAGGGAAGGGCATCCGGCCAGTAAACACTCTGCTAGCTCCATTCAGTTGCCCAGACTCCACCCTGCAAGGCATTATGGGGTCATTTGATGACGATAATGATGATTAGTATGAATTTTAGAAACCGTACTCTTATTTTTTTTCTGGTAAAGCAAACACACACCTTTGAAGAACAGCACAAAAAGTGTGTTGGGGTGACAAGAGTTCTGCTGTTTGGACTTCTAATATGCTGAACCAGAAACAACTTTCTCCTATTTCACTCTAATCTAATCATGTTAGAAGAGCCCATTTAGAGAACAAGGCAGAACTGGAAATTGTCCAACAGCTGGACGATGATGGCTGTGAGTTCGGTTTTTAAAAGAACACCGCACGTTGTGCAGGCAGAATAAACATGCCGGCTCCTGGGAATGCAAACCTGGCTGATTCACATCATCTGTAGCTCACAGTTCTTCAAGCACTTGCCTCCAGGCACCACAAACACACAACTGTGAAGCCTTCTTTGAAAATGATTGATTCCACTTATCCATCCCATATTTCTATTCAGAGAACATTTCAACCCTGGGAGGCAGAGAGAAAATACGGATTGGACATGGAGGATGGGTTCACATTGACACCAGAAGTGGGATTCACATACTGTTACTACCGGTTCACCCAGCACCGGAAATGTGAACGTGCGTTCATGCACGCCCGCTTTGCTCGCTCGAGCGTCATCCGCGTATGCTTTTGGCATCACAAAACACAGTAATTCGCTCGCGCGTGCCATCCATCCATGCATGCAGTGTCAAAAACACAGCGATATAGAATGGCATTGCACCTGGGCGGGTGGTGGGTGGGGACGGGTGGTCCACCCGAACCGGCTGAATACCACCTCTGATTGACCCATGAAACCCCAAATCCCGGAAAACAAGAACATCGCTATTCACAGAGTGTGTCACGTCCAAACCAATGAACAACCGGTATTCTGGCTGTTTCACACAACGGCCTGAATCAACGGACAAATGTTCTCACAAAAAGTAGACCACAAGCCACCATTCTATAGGAGCCTACTTTAGAGTTGCACAAACTCATCGATCTGATTTGGGGAGATGGATTTCAGACAATCCAAAGCTCTCCAATCAACTTCTACTAGACAATGGTGAAATTCAAAGTTTTTTAATGACTGGTTCTGTGGGTGTGGCTTGGTGGGCGTGGCTTGGTGGGCGTGGCGGGGAAGGATACTGCAAAATCCCCATTCCCACCCCACTCCAGGGGAAGGATACTGCAAAATCTCCATTCCCACTCCAGTCTAGGGGAATGATACTGCAAAATCCCCATTCCTCCCCCACTCCTGGGGGAAGGATACTGCAAAATCTCCATTCCCACCCCACTCTGGGGCCAGCCAGAGGTGGTATTTGCCGGTTTCTCCGAACTACTCAAAATTTCCGCTACCGGTTCTCCAGAACCTGCTGGATTTCACCCCTGTTACTACGCCAACCTGACAGCCAGGTCTAACTATTACAATATTGATCTTCGCCAAAAGTTTGAGAAGGCACGCCGCACCGGTGATGAATATATGATTATATTTCACTCAACATTTAATATACATTATTCATCACGGTTATTCGTCGGTTGCTACTGGCAAAAAAAAAAAAATGTGATTCATTAACCAGCTAGAAAATGGATCCATCACAGCACAAGTTAAAATCCCCCACATTTTATGCAGATCTTAGCTCAGTGTGCAGGAGAGCTGCCCATTGATAAGGTTAAACGGAAAGCTTTAAAGAGGGATTCTGAATTTCAATCCGTGCGTTTCCCCAAGTATGCCCTTTGTCAGCCTGAATGCTGATGGCTTACATAGCGCTGCGTGTTTGTGATTTTATTCTTAATTTCTCCTTGAGGAAAAAAAAAAAGCCTTTGAAGTTTTGGGGAGGAATTCTGCTCCCCTCCTGGCCCAAGGGTGAGTTTTGATCCAGTTCCTGAAATGACCCACTTTCTGGTACATTCCTCATGCACGTCGGCGTTGCGGCCTCACTGTGCAAGAATTTAGCGCATGCACGCATCAGCTAAATTGGCACAGGGAGAAACACAGAAGTTTCTTTGCGAGTGAGAGGCAATCTTGTTTAAAAAAAAAAAAAAGGATCTGCGCTTGAAAACAAAAACGAAATTCGAGCCGAGTCTGCCGGCGTTTTTTCCCATAACATATTTCACCAAGCAACCGATGGGCGAGGGGTGGGGGGTGGGGGCAGTGGGAGATGCTTGAGTTTGAATTAATCAAATTCCCTATGAACGCGATGCAAAAACAGAAGGATGAACTGACCTGGGGGATCCCAGAGTTGCTTTTTTTCAGGAGGCCACTGGACTTTCTTCTTGTTGTTTTTTTTTTTCTTTGGAAGAGGCTTCGCTTCTCATCCCAAACACTTCTTCAGCTCCGACAGGATAGTGGGGAATGGAATGGAATGAGAAGCTTGGACGAGAAGCTTCTTGGATGAGAAGCTTCCTGTCAGAGCTGGAGAAGCTCCTTGGATGAGAAGCGAAACGTCTTCGAAAGGAAAAAAAAAACAAGAGAGTCCAGCGCCCTCCTGAAAAAGCACCTTTGGGACAACCTCACCTGGATGACTTGAGAATCTCTACAGGCTTTTAACTATATAACTTGGGATGAAGACCCTTTGAATGGTGTGGGAGTAGGAATGGATTTCCAGAGGGAAAAATCGCAGACTACAGGAACCATTTGCACCACTCAGATGACCCTGAGGACACAGATAAACCTCCAAGTGCTTCAACGGCCCTCTAAAACAGGGTTTCTCAACCTTGGTAGCTTGAAGATGGGTGGACTTCAACTCCCAGAATCCCCCAGCCAGCGTTGCTGGCTGGGGGATCCTGGGAATTGAAGTCCACCCATCTTCAAGCTACCAAGGTTGAGAAACACTGCTCTAAAAGGATGCAAATGACCAGCTGTCTGCAAGGAGTATCAATCCTTCCATTCCCCACCATCCAGTCAAGAGCTGGAGAAGCTTCTTGGATGAGAAGCGAAACGTCTTCAAGAGAAAAAAAACCAAGGAAGTCCAGTGGCCTCCTGAAAAAAGCACCTTTGGGATAACCATGACCTGGATGACGGAGAATCTCTACAGACTTTGGCCTGGGGGAAGTAGAGATCCATCCCGCAGTTCTCTGCATCCTCCCTTCGTAACAGCTCTAATGATTTGATCTACCAGTGGGCCGCTTTGCTTACTCAAAGCAAACTCAAAGAACTTGCCTTGGACTGGATTAGGATAATAGGGTTGGAAAGGATCTTGGAGGCCTTCAAGATCTTCAACCCTTGTCCACGGCAGGAGACTTTATTGCATCTTGGACAAATGGCTGTCCAATCTTTCCCCCCCCAAAAAACTTCCAGTGATGAAGCACCCACAACTTCTGAAGGCAACTTCTGTTCCATTGATTTATCGTTTTCACAATCAAGAAATTTCTCCTTTCGTTCAAGGTTGGTTAATGAGCTTCCTTCCACCCATCGCTTCTTGTCCTGCCGTCAAGTGCTTTGGAGAATAGGTTGACCCCTTTGTTCCTGGTGACAGCCCTTCAAACATTGGGAGGCAGCTATCCCATCACCCCCTAATCCGGGGGTCTTCAACCTTAAACACTCAAAAGAGCCATTTGGACTCCTTTCCCACAGAAAAGAAAACACCGGGAGCCACAAAACCCTTCCCGTGCCTGCCTATTTCTTGAGCGGCCACAAAACTAGCATATGTAGTTGAATTAAACGTTCTCTTTTCTTCTGAAACTTTTCTTTTCTTGGATTTATCTATGGTTGGCCTACCGGGGGTTGAAAAGTTCAATAAATCGCGTGCTAGCGGCTGTCACACATTGGTGGTTTTAGTTTGAGTGACAGGGAGCCGCAGCAGAGGGGTGAAAGAGCCAATGAGGCTCCAGAGCCACAGGTTGCTGACCCCTGCTTTAATCCTTCTCTTTGTTACACTAAAGGTAAAGGTAACGTTTCCCCTGCACATGCGTGCTAGTCGTTCCCGACTCTAGGGGGCGGTGCTCATCTCCGTTTCAAAGCCGAAGAGCCAGCGCTGTCCGAAGACGTCTCCGTGGTCATGTGGCCAGCATGCCAAAGGGGCACGGAATGCTGTTCTCTTCCCACCAAAGATGGTCCCTATTTTTCTACTTGCATTTTTTACCTGCTTTTGAACTGCTAGGTTGGTAGAAGCCGGGACAAGTAATGAGAGCTCACTCTGTTACGCAGCGCTAGGGATTCGAACCGCTGAACTGCCGACCTTCTGATCGACAAGCTCAGTGCCTTCGCCACTGAGCCGCCGCGTCCCGTTTGTTAGACTAGACATACTAAATTCCCTCAATGGTTCATCGTACGGTTTATTATCTGCAGTCGTCCCCTCCCCCCATCAACCCCAACCCAATTCTTCTCGGTCTTACCAACTGCTGAATGCTGAGTATCTCCATGATCCTCCCTTCCAGAGCCGCAATGCTCTCTCCAGTGACTTGCCTGGACAGCTGCATTTATTCTGCCCTGGGGGTGGGTGGATTTAGGCTGCCATCCAAAACTCCTCTGGCACCCACTTGGGCCCAGCAACTGGATTGCTGGAGTGCCATGTAACACCCGCTAAAATAACTTCATTAAATGCCTCTAGTAGGTGCCCATATCCAGAGGGATGGGGAGTGGGAGGGAGGCGGGGGAGTGAGGCCATTAATTCAATGTTTCAGCTGTTGAGTTTCCCAAGCTTTTGATGAAACTGGATTAGCTTTTCCCATCAGCCCAAGAGAAATGGCTGTAGTCAGTGGCGAAATCCAATTTTTTTTTACTACCTGTTCTGTGGGCGTGGCTTGGTGGGCGTGGTGTGGCTTGGTGGGCGTGGCAGGGGAAGGATACTGCAAAATCTCCATTCCCACCCCACTCGGGGGCCAGCCAGAGGTGGTTTTTGCCAATTCTCCGAACTGCTCAAAATTTCCGCTACCAGTTCTCCCGAACCTGTCGGAACCTGCTGGATTTCACCCCTGGCTGTAACCCTTCCAGAAAAGCCATTCGTGGAGCACTTTCCCTGCATTGTTGCAGTGTTATGGCTGAGGATGGGTGAACTAGCACAGTGGTCACCAATTGGTGGTCTGTGGACCACTGGTGGTCCGTGAGATAATTTTGGCGGTCCGCAGAAAAATTATTTCAATTTTTTATACTAAATCAGGGGTCCTCAAACTACGGCCCCTGGGCCGGATATGTGCAATGAATGTTTGTGTTGCTGCAGAGAGTCTCCCCCTTTGGGGTCTTTTTGTGAGGGTTGGAGAGGAGCAGAAATTCCGACTCGAGGTCTGCTTCAGCCTCCTGGTGTGGGGCTTTGGCCGAAGGCTGGAGGGAAGCACCGCTGGTGGCGAAGAGCCGGAGGGCCTCGTTCCAGTGGGACTGCCTCATGGCCTGGAACTGGCTGACCATCTCAGCCCGCTGAGCCTCCAGGCGCCGGTACCTGGCCTTGCACTCCCGCAGGTCTTTCCTCTGCTTGGAAAGCCTATGCTCCTAGTCCTCAGTGAGGCGTTTCTGCTGAGCCTCCTTTTTGGTCAGATCCAATTTGAACTGAACTGTTTTGCAAACTCTTTCTCGTGGTGGCTGCTTAGCTCCAACAACTGCTTCCTGTTGGGGCCCAAAGGAGCCCAGGTGGGGAGGCGAGGAGTGGCCTAAATAATAATAAACAAGGCAAGGAGCCTTGATGGAGCAGCGGACTAAAGCGCTGTTAAAGTAGCACTTAGCTGCCAGCTGCCTGCAATTACTGCAAGTTCGAATCCCACCAGGCTCAAGGTTGACTCAGCCTTCCATCCTTTCGAGGTAGGTAAAATGAGGACTCGGATTATGGGGGCAATAAGCTGACTTTGTATAAAAAATAACACCGCTTGGGGGGGCCGACAGCCCTACTAAGCAGGTATATACAAAAGTATGAAGGCTATTGCTTAACGCATTGTAAGCCGCCCTGAGTCTCCAGAGAAGGGCGGCATATAAATTGAACAAACAAACAAACAAACAAACAAACAAATAAAAGCCGGCAAGGCACCCCCCGATTTGAGTGACATTGAGTTGTCCACGCCCACCCAGTCACATGACCACCTAGCCACGCCTCCCCATCCGGTCATTAGGCAGATCGTATTAGTGGTCCTTGGGATTTAAAATTATGAGTTTAGTGGTCCCTGAGGTCCGAAAGGTTGGTGACCCCTGAACTAAAGTGTGTTCTGGACTACGACTCCCACAAGTCGCTTGTGAGTGGCCCCGGTAGACATTGGGAGTCCAATATGTCAAGAAGACTCAAGGTTTCCGTTCCCTGCAGCTCTGCACCAAAATTCAGCTTTCTGAAGCTAGTTAGTAGTCAGGCTTTAAATCTGACATTTTTCATAATAGGCTGCTTCTACCGTTAGCTAACAGCAATTTGTAGCTTTATGGTTGAGTAATGGAGAATGTAGGAGCATTAAATACAGACTCGTGCACCTGAGGGTGACTCACCCCGTTTTAGGAAAATGTTTCTTGTCACTTGGGAGTTTTAATTCCAAAGACAAAATCAAATGCTGACTTTTTTTTGGGTGGGGGGGGGGAGAAAAATTGAAATAAGCCTCATTTCATATGCATTTCCACAAAACTCCATTTATAAAATGTCATCATTATTTCCACCTTGCTGACTGGATCGAGGGTGACCCAAGAACCACAGCTGGTGGACTTTCCCTGCATGGCCAGAAGTGGGAAGCGTGGTTTGAAGTATCACGACAAAAATTTTCTGACGGAATACAGTCGGAGAATGGAATTCCGTCTTAATAGAAATAGGATTAATAGTCAATTTAGGGCGGGAGGAATTTTAGAAGCGTTGATCACGGTTTGATTCTCACCAGGCTCAAGGTTGACTCCATCCTTCCGAGGTCAGTAAAATGAGGACCCAGATTGTAAGTGCAGGGCGCACGCAGAATTCGGGGAGGGCGAAAAATAGGCCTATCAGAAGTTCGGGACAGCCAGAAACGGGCCGTTTCCTGCCTCCAGAGGGCCTCCGGAGCCTGGGGAGGCCGTTTTCGGCCTCCCGGAGGCTCGAGGAAAGCCTCTGGAGCCCAGGAACGGCAAAAATGCCCCTCCACTAGGCCACGCCAGGGGTGGGTTCTACTTACCTTTACTACCAGTTTGCAACAGGGCTGCGCATGCGCAGAAGCTTCCTGATGACGTTAGGGTCGGTGGGCGGAGCCTCCCGCCGGTTTTACTACCGGTTCTACAGAACCGGTCTGAACCGGGGGCAACCTACCACTGGGGCCGACCCACCATGGTCACACGCAACCAAACAGAGAACCCCTTGCTAAAATTTTTGAAGCCCACCCCTGAGGACATCCAGAGTTTATTCCTGAATAATTACCTCAGGAAAGAACTCCCTAACTTTTGGAGCAAAGATTCGGAGGAGATTTCTGACTCCGTTGACACGAAGCTATGGCTTTCACCACGGTTATGCAATTTGGCCGTCGTGTTTCTCAACGGCAGTTTATAACATTCGAAGCATCGAGTGGGACCCTAGCCAGGATCCCTCCTGTTTTCCCCCGCAACCCCACCCCACTCCAGAGCCTCCCTTGGCTGCTGTTCGGCGTGCCTGCATGATGAGGAAAATTACCCCAAGGATTACAGTAATGCCAAAGTCAGGACTCTGTGTCACTGTGCCGGGCAGTTTGTGTTACAGCTACAGATAGAAATAGACTCGCAAGGCCGACATTCTATCCTCCAGCGCTCTCATGGCGTTCCCCTCCTTCTCTTCCCGCTCAAAACAAGCCTCACCGCTTGACTCTCAAGGACAGAAGCTATCCTGTTTCGAAAACAAGGCCGCTGAACCCCAGCAGAGCTTCTTCCGAAGGTGAGATCTGGGAAGAGAGGCGCGAGGAGAAGGCCTCCCTCTCCCAAGGTCCTTCGCCGTTAAGTGCCAGGTGCCCCGTGGTTGGTGACGTATACCTACTGCAGGGAGCCAGAGTGCCATACCTGCCCTAAGAAGGAGGTGTGTATTCACCGGTCGCTCTCCGAGGCGAGAGATGCCAATGGCTAAACGTCGCGCCCTACTTCGCTTTCCAACTGGCAGCCCCATCGCACGGGCTGATGAATGGAGGCAAAGCCAAACAGGGGATATGTTGGATTTATTTTGGGATGCTCCTGGCACCGCCTGGGGATGTCCACTCCTGAATTCAAGTACAGGAAGCCTTGGCTTGTCTCAAAAAAAAAACCCCAAAGCAGGCCTGAAGCTGGGTAGTCCTTGGAAGAGCGACCGCCAGGAAACAACATGGCTGGGCTGGGAAAGGAAAGGAGAGGGGGAAGAGGAAAAAGAAGACATCCTAAAATAGGACAAACAACTTCCGTTTCATCACACAAGCTCTACATAAAATAGATTAGATAGATTAACAGAGTTGGAAGGGACCTTATAGGTCATCTAGTCCAACCCCCTATTCAAGCAGGAGACTCTACACCAGGGGTGAAATCCAGCAGGTTCTGAAAGGTTCTGGAGAACTGGTAGCGGAAATTTTGAGCAGTTGGGAGAACCGGCAAGTGCCACCTCTGGCTGGCCCCAAAGTGGGGAGGGAATGGGGATTTTGCAGTATCCTTCCCCTGGAGTGGGGTGGGAATGGAGATTTTGCAATATCCCCCCCAGGGGTGGGGAGGGAATGGGGATTTTGCAGTATCCTTCCCCTGGAGTGGGGAGGGAATGGGGATTTTGCAGTACCCTTCCCCCAGGAGTGGGGAGGGAATGGGGATTTTGCAGTATCCTTCCCCTGCCACGCCCATCAAGCCACACCCACAGAACAGGTAGTAAAAAAATTTGGATTTCACCGCTGAGAAGGACCCGAGGACACAGATAAACCTCCAAGTGCTTCAGCGACCCTCTAAAAGGATGCAAAGGACCAGCTGTCTGCAAGGAGTATAAATCTTTCCATTGCCCATCATCCAGTCAGAGCTGAAGAAGCTTCTTGGATGAAATGTCTTCAAAAGAAAAAAACAAGGAAGTCCAGTTGCCTCCTGAAAAAAGCACCCAGGTGAGAAGACTGCTTTAGAAGAGCCTGCAAAAAGAACCCAGGAGGACCTGCTACCTGTCTCCAACTGAAGCAAGTTCTATTTTGTTAAGATCGGTTTGGGAGCGATTAAAACATGCCTTGTTTTTTGATTGAATGCTTTGATTGAATGCTGTAATTAAGAATGTCAGCCCTTTGAAAACGATTAAACTCTTTTGTTCGGATAACAAAACAAATGCCATCTGCAGGAATCTGCACACGGGAGAAAAAAAACCCCCTTAAATGCATCCATTGTCTGTAAAGGGCAGGTATCCTTTTAGAAGTGGATAGCGCACAGACCAAGTTGTGCTTGTTTAAGGCCACACAATGTGTTGCTTTACAACCATCCCATTTCGACGTGGCTTTTAAAACTTTCTCGGTTCGGGTTTCAATTTTTTTGCATCTGGTAACTTTTTCCTTTTTTCCAGCTCATAGATTAAAAGCAATTTTTTTAAAAAAACTTGCCTGCTACATCTCTTATTAACCAAGGATTTGAAGGCTGTCACCATCGATGGAAAATGGGGCCAGTAAATAAAGGTAAAGGTTCCCCTCGCGCATATGTGCTAGTCGTTCCCGACTCTAGGGGGCGGTGCTCATCTCCGTTTCAAAGCCGAAGAGCCAGCGCTGTCCGAAGACGTCTCCGTGGTCACGTGGCCGGCATGACTCAACGCCAAAGGCGCACGGAACGCTGTTCCTTTCCCACCAAAGGTGGTCCTTATTTTTCTACTTGCCTTTTTTACGGGCTTTCGAACTGCTAGGTTGGCAGAAGCTGGGACAAGTCACGGGAGCTCACCCCGTTATGCGGCACCAGGGATTCGAACCGTTGAACTGCCGACCTTTCGATCGACGAGCTCAGCATCTTAGCCACTGAGGCATCGCGTCCCAAATAAATTGTGGTGGTTCACCAGCAGCCCGAGGAGCTGGCAGCGGGGTCAGAGAAACGATGAGGCTGAGGTAGAACAGAGGCCAGTCCTGGAGGCTAAGGAAGGCCCGGATGAGGGCTCTACGTCGGAGGCAGAGATGGGGCCAGGGCCATCAGGGAGTGATGTGCGGACTTCAGAGCCTCTAGAGGCCGACAGTAGAGAGGCAGAGGAACAGGAGGAGCCTATTCCTAGTGCACGTATGAGAAGAGCTGCCAGAAGGCAAGAGCAGCTACACGAGGCAGAACCTTTCGTTAAGGCCTCTGGCAGGTGGTAACGCTGGTTGGGGGCCTTCCGAGGGCAATTTGTCTGTCCACGGATTAGATGAGCTGGAATGCCTCTTTATCCGTGGTGACCTATTCCTCATCGGAACCCCAGGAATCAAGATCTGTTCTTGATTTACAGATTTGACGGAAAGGAGGCAAGGCAGGGTTAGGGTTAGGGTTAGGGTTCTAAATTTTTTTACTACCGGTTCTGTGGGCATGGCTTATTTTTGTGGGCATGGAGAAGTCCCTGGGTGGGGTGGGGTGGGGGGGCAGCATGTGGGTTGGAGAATTTTGAGCACTGTGGCTTCCACACGTCTGAAGAACATCTCATTGGAAAACAGCCCACTAGATAAAACTTAGAAATCGAATTCAGTTTCAGCTGCTTCTTTCTAATTTCAGAAGAGAAGACGCAACGTGGACATTTGGCTTAAGGAACAGGCAAGCTTTTTCAAGGAACAAATCAGAGGTCTAAAAGTTTCTTCCGCAAGCCTTCATTCTTGGCAGGAACCAAGTCACCAGCACGTCTCTGGCTCTTGTCTTGCATATGCCTCAGCTGAGGGTGTTGCTCCAAGATGAGCTCACAGATTTCCTGGTGCCCATTCTCTGCGGCCTGGAGAAAGAGAGAAGAAACATCACGGTGGAGCCAGAGAAGATCCATCCCATGGCCTGTCCCCTTGACCAACTGAGCAATGGAGGTGGTTTAGTGGTGGGGGAAGATGATGGAAGAAGGAAGCAAGGGAAGAATTGTGTCGGGGTTCCGACGACGGATGCCCTAATTAATTCATGAGCCTCGAGTCAAGTTTCAAAAGAAATCCAGTTATTTATTAGGAGCAACACGTCGGCACTTATCCAAGTGGAATCAGCTCTGCCCCCATGTAATTTACGGCCCCACTATGACCCTGTTTCCCCCCTCCTCCCTTGGTGTGTCATAAATTCTCCAAACCGAGCACTTTCGCGGGCTGTAGAAAACAATAGCACTTAGCAATAGCACTTAGACTTATATACTGCTTCACGGTGCTTTACAGCCCTCTCTAAGGAGTTTACAGAGTCAGCCTATTGCCCCCAACAATCTGGGTCCTCATTTTACCCACCTCGGAAGGATGGAAGGCTGAGTGAAACTTGAGTTGGTCAGGATCAAACTCCTGGCTGTAGGCAGAGTTAGTCTGCAATACTACAATTCTAACCACTATGCCACCCTGGCTCTATACTGCCTCAGCACCTTCTGGGTAGTATAACAATTTCACCATATTGTCCCCAACAATCTGTCTAGAAAATGGGGGGGGGGAGGCACTGGGGCTGTTCTACGCACTTATACATACCTTGTGGAGGGATGTCTTCCCATCGTCGTCCGTGGCAGCTGGATCAGCTCCGTGGTCCAGCAGCAGCTTGGCTATTGCCGTGCGACCGCAGTAAGCCGCTCGATGTAGGGGGGTGGCCCCTCCATGGGTGCGGACATTGGAGGAGGCTCCGTGGCCCAGGAGGAAAAGGCAGATGTCATAATGCCCGTTGCGACTGGCATAGTGCTGCGGAAAGGAGAAAAGGGGACTCTCTGAAAAACGTACCACGTCTGGGCCTTTGTGGCACCTCAACTTCCAATCTAAGCGGATGGCATGCATGGCAGTTGAGAATTCATATATAATATGTCCTGAGTCACTGCGGTTTTGATTACGGAACGAACCAGTTTTCTGGAGTCACCCACAATCCGTTGTGTCATAAACGAATCAAAACACAAGCTCATCAAATTAAGGGTTTAAAGGTAAAGGGAAAGGTTCCCCTCGCACATATGTGCTAGTGGTTCCTGACTCTAGGGGGCGGTGCTCATCTCCGTTTCAAAGCCGAAGAGCCAGCGCTGTCCGAAGACGTCTCCGTGGTCACGTGGCTGGCATGACTCAACGCCAAAGGCGCACGGAACGCTGTAACCTTCCCACCAAAGGGGGTCCCTATTTTTTCTACTTGCATTTTTTTCTACATGCCTGCACCCATAATTCAATGCATCCTGCCCCCCCCCATGTATGTGCACACGACCCCCCACACACTCCCCCTGCTTTTGGCACACGATGGCACGGTGGTTCCAGTAGGCCCGTTTTTCGCCCTCCCCAAGCTCCAGAAGCTTTCTTGGAGCCTGGGGAGGGCCAAAAAGAGCTTTCCCCCCCTCTCGGAGGCCCTCTGGAGGCCGGAAACGGCCCGTTTCCCAACTTCCAGTGGGACCAGAAGGCCTGTTTTCGCCCTCCCCAAGCTTGAGAGGCTTTCTTGGTGCCTGGGGAGGGTGAAAACAGCCTTCCCCACCCCCTCAGAGGCCCTCTGGAGGCCGGAAATGGCCTTTTTCCCGACTTCCAATGGGACCGGAAGGCCTGTTTTTTGCCCTACCCAGGCTCAAGAGGCTTTCTTGGAGCCTGGGGAGGGCGAAAACAGCCTTCCCCAGCCCCCGGAGGCTCTCTGGAGGCTGGAAACGGCGCCTTCCTGCTATTCATTAAAACAGCTACATCTTTTCCCAGGCATCCTGCCATCCCAAAAGATGTTGTACCTGCTTTAAAGACCTACTATAAATCATTTGCAGGTTTCCATACCATATCTAAAGCACTTTTTTTTTTCTACATTCTTAGTTCTGTACCTAATAAATCAACCAGGCAGCTAATTAACTGTCCCGCCCTAGTATATAAGAAAGTATATTGTGGTAACCACAGGTCACAACCCATTAAGACACAAACACTTTAAAACACAGTAACTTAATGCAGACATTAAGAACATTCTAAGAATGTCTTAAAATTACGGCTCTGAAACAAGCAACAAATTTAAGCCCAGCGTTACCCCATACTTGGCATCTGGTAAAATTAACTATTTTCTATTTTTAACAGATAATAAAGTTAGCAGTTGGTGCTAATATAAAGAAATGCATTTGGCTAATACAAAGGTTACCGCTCTCTGCCTCAGAGGCTGCAAATCTGCTAACATTATGGCCTAGCATTTTTGTTTTAATTGTTCCATAGAAAAGTCAATACGGAACATTTTTAAAAATATATATTGCATTTCTCCTCCGACCATAAGAGTAAAGACATTTTTTTTCCCCACTGGCATTTTAGAAAATCTGAAGTGGAAGCTTTCTTCATGGAGCACCAGAAAGTTCAGGTAAAGTAGAGGTAAGTCCTTGACTTACGACGTTTCTTTTAGTGACTGTTTGAAGTTGCAACAGCACTTTAAAAAAAGCGACTTATGAGCGTTTTTTCACACTTACGACAGTTTTTCACACTTACGACCATTGCAGCATCCTGGTGATTATGTGGTCAAAATTCGCACATTTGGCCACCGACTCATATTTACGACGGTTGCAGAGTCCCGGGGTCGTGTGCTCCCCTTTTGCGACCGTCCGACGAGCGAAGGCAATAGGGAAGCCAGATTCACTTAACAATCATGTTCCTAAACTTCACAACACTTAACGAGAGTGGCAAGAAAGGTCGTATAAAATGGGGAACAACTCGCTTAACACCTGTCTTGCTTAGCAACAGCAATTCTGGGCTCAAACGTGATCGTACGTCGAGGACTTGCCCATACTGTGAGAAAGCCTCGTCTTTTTTTTTGCAACGAAGAAAACGTTGAATGAGCAGCACCGTCCTGCAGAAAGAACCAATCACGGATCTCTTTGCCGTCCCAAATTCTCCAGTTCTTGCAGAAGATGAAATTGTGTGTTTTCTCCCGTGATAACATAACTGAACAGTCCTGCAAAGGCAATCAAGTTTGTTGAAATAGTTTTGACAATTTGCAGGGAATTCTAAGACGAAACCTGGAATACCGTAACCAATTTGGGACACCGCACTACAAAAAAAGATGTTGAAGATTTGGAAAAAGTTCAGAGAAGAGCAACTAAGATGATCAAAGGCCTGGAGACTAAACCATATGAGGAACGGCTGCAGGATCTGGGTTTGGCTCAGGGATGAAATGCTCCCGGTTCGGACTGGATCGCCCGATCCGGTAGCGATGGAGGCGAGTGGTTTGGAGAACCGGTAGCAAAAATCCCTGCCCGCCCCCCCCCATTGACCAGCTGAGCCGCGCAATCATCAGAGGCTTTTTTTTTTTATTTTTAAAAGCATTTTTTCTACAACCTCTAAAAATGATTTTAAAAGTAAAAACAAAACCTCTGCCGATCAGGCAAGTCAGCTAGGATCATTTAACATTTTTCCTAACCACGTATGTATTTTTGACCAATATTTCTTTGCTTTCGCACATGTCCACTACATGTGACAGTCGGTGCCCGGTGCCTGATTACATTTCCAACATTTGGCAGATATGTTTTAAAACATCTTTGCTGGTCTTGCCGGTGGTAAGTGCAAAGTGTAAAACATGTACAGGTTTTCCTTATACATAGTTGCCAGTGGCTAAGACGCTGAGCTTGTTGATCGAAAGGTCGGCAGTTCAGCGGTTCGAATCCCGAGCGCCGCGTAACAGGGTGAGCTCCCAGCTCTGCCAAACCTAGCAGTTCGAAAGCACGTAAAAAATGCAAGTAGAAAAAATAGGGACCACCTTTGGTGGGAAGGGAACAGCGTTCCGTGCGCCTTTGGCGTTGAGTCCTGCCGGCCACATGACCACGGAGACGTCTTCGGACAGCGCTGGCTCTTCGGCTTTGAAACGGAGATGAGCACCGCCCCCTAGAGTTGGGAACGACCAGCACATATGTGCGAGGGGAACTTTTACCGTTACCTTTATGGTATCATTGTATCGTCCTACCTGCTCTTGAATGCACTCACCAAAGCTGTGTATCCAAAAGGATCTGGCTCATTAGGTTTTCCACGGCTCAGGATGTGCTTCTTGACCCCTTCCAGATCTCCATTCAGTGCAGCATTCCAGATCCCTATGCAAACAATTTTATTTTATTTTTTTTTAGTTAAACATGGTAAATCCTTTTGCGGAGATTCAGAATAAGGAACACCTTGAAATTAGCTACAGGCTTTCACCAATCAGAAACTCTGACTATGTTGGAACTGCAGCTCCCCAAATTCTCAGCCGCTGCCGGGTGGGATGGACGACGAGATCCATAGGCGAAGAATTCCATCAGCTGTTTTACTGTTCAAGTCCCTATGAAGGAATCTTCTCCGACTGACCAGTTGCACCTGGGTGAGACTAGGTAAGGTTCAACGGCATTCAAGGGAGATTGGATTTTGCTCTCTTGTGCCCACATAGGGATTCCAGACTAATCATTGGTGAAATCTAAAATTTGTTACTACCGGTTCTGTGGGCGTGGCTTGGTGGTGGTGGTGGGGTAATGTGACTGGGTGGGTGTGGCCATTTTTATTTTTTACTTTTAAAACCATTTTTTCTTCGGCATTTTGAAAAAATGCTTTCAAAAGGCTCCGACGAGCCCAGCTGAGTTGCCTGATCGGCAGAGGCTTTTTTTCTTTTAAAAGCCTCTGCCGATCAGGCAACTCAGCTTAGATCGTCAGAGGCTTTTAAAAGAAAAAAAAAAGCCTCTGCCGATCAGGCAACTCAGCTTGGATCGTCAGAGGCTTTTAAAAGAAAAAAAAAGCCTCTGACGATCAGGCAACTCAGCTTAGATCGTCAGAGGCTTTTAAAAGCCTTTTTTCTACAACCTAGGAAGAAAAAAAAGTTGTAGAAAAAAGGCTTTTAAAAGCCTTTGATGATCCCAGCTGAGCCGCGTGATCAACAGAAGCTTTTTTGTTTGTTTTACTTTTAAAAGCATTTTTTCGGCCGAAGAGGTTGTAGAAAAAATGCTTCTAAAAATTAAAAAAAAAGCCTCTGATGATCGTGCGGCTCAGCTGGGCGTGGGGATGGGGCAGGGATTTTTGCTACCGGTTCTCCGAACCACCCGCCTCCATCGCTACCGGATCGGGTGATCCGGTCCGAACCGGGAACATTTCACCCCTGAGACTAATTCCCTGTTTGACTCCTCCCCCGGCTTAGTCGGTCTATCTCCAACCTCCACTCCCTTTTCAGACTGTGATTAAATCCAAACTCTACAAGCAGTTTTTCTCTCCTCTCGTTTCAGTCCTTGATAGAATGAAGGGACCTGGAGAAATGGAAAGATTGCAGAATTTTGACTATCTCAAAAAAAAAAACCCAAAACCAATAACCCATACTATCCAGTAGTGGATGGTAGGTATTTAAAAACTGTTTCCCTTTTTTAAAAAAGCAGATGTATATTTCCAAAAACACTTGTTTATGGAAATGGGATTCCCATGACTGTAGAACTCATGCTCAGTGTAATGTGAACAAAAATTACCAAACAAGAAACAATTGTTTTCGTATTAAAGAAGGAAAAAAAAAAAGAACGATGAATACTTGAGCTCAGTAAAAACCCCGGTTCATAAATAAGAAAAAGAAAAGGAAAGAAAAAGAAAAACATCCCTAAAAATATAAATACGTGACTTTTTTCCCCACTGCTTCGTTCTCCAAGCAATTTGCAGTACTTATTGGTATGAATTTTAGAATCGCCTCACAAATAGGTGGCTGTGAGTTCGATCCTAGGTAGAGGCCGATATTTCTCTCTCTGGGCACAATGAGAATATATCTGCTGAACAAAACTCCTCATTGGCGACGGGGAAGGGCATCCGGCCACTAACCACTCTGCTAACTCCATTCAGTTGCCCAGACTCCATCCTGCAAGGGATTATGGAGTTGTTTGATGATGATGAAGATGATTGGTATGAATTTTAGAAACTATACACTTATTTTTTTTCTTGTAAAGCAAACACACACCTTTGAAGAACAGCACAAAAAGTGTGTTGAGGTGACCAGAGTTCTGCTGTTTCGTATTTTGATTAAAAGAAAAAAAGAAAAATCCTGTCTTTGGAACTCATTGCCACAAGGAATCCTTATTTTGAGCCTCTGCAAGCTCACAAGTGTATCTTTTCCTAGAGTTACCATACCTCTCTCAAAATCCATCTCATCCAGAGTCTGGTGAACACTCTGCACTGAAAAGGGATGGCAGGAACAGGTCCCATCCTCGTGGTGTCTCGGTGACCGAGTCATTGCGGCTCTTTCGTCTTCAAAAAAAAGTTCTTTATTGGCAAGGGGGAAGATGCGGCTCTGATGCAGGAATTGAACCCTTTGGCTGACGGCCCGTGGATCAGCACATTGTCTAGGAAAGGGAAGGCCATTTCCAGAAGGAAAGTTTTCTACTCACTGCAGTCTGCAATAAAAACAGAATCATGCAAGGAAAGCATTATTTCTTAGCCTGCGATGGCCGACCAGAAACAGCACCCAACCTCTTAGGAACTTCTATATCTTCTCTAAAACTCTAAACCAGAAGAGGACATGATATTCTCTCTCCTCTCTCCCTCCCTCTCAATCTCTCTCCTTCTCTCTCCTTTTCCTCTCAATCTCTCCTTCTTTCTTTCTTCCTCTCAATCTCTCTCCTTCTCTCTCTCTTTTCCTCTCAATCTCTCCTTCTTTCTTCCTCTCAATCTCTCTCCTCTCTCTCTTTCCTCTCAAACTCTCTCTTCCTCTCAATCTCTCTCCTTCTCTTTCTTCCTCTCAATCTCTCCTTTTTCCTCTCTCTCTTCCTCTCAGTCTCTCTCCTTCTCTCTCTTCCTCTCAATCTCTCTCCTTCTCTTTTTCCTCTCAATCTCTCTCCGTCTCTCTTCCTCTCAATCTCTCTCCGTCTCTCTTCCTCTCAATCTCTCGCCTTCTTTCTTTTCCTCTCAATCTCTCTCCTCTCTCTTCCTCTCAATCTCTCTCCTTCTCTTTTCCTCTCAATCTCTCTCCTTCTCTTTTCCTCTCAATCTCTCTCCTCTCTTCCTCTCAGTCTCTCTCCTTCTCTCTCTTCCTCAGTCTCTCTCCTTCTCTTTTCCTCTCAATCTCTCTCCTTCTCTTTCTTCCTCTCAATCCCTCATTCTCTTTCCTCTCAATCTCTCTCTTTTCCTCTCAATCTCTCCTTCTCTTTCTTCCTCTCAATCTCGCCTTCTCTCTTTCCTCTCAATCTTTCCTGTCCCCTTTCTCTCTTCTCCTCTTTCTCTCTCTTTCCCTCCCTCTTTTTCCTCCCAATCTTCCTTCCTCTCAATCTCTCTCCCTCTCTCCCTATGCTCACTGCTATACCACTCAATCACACACATCCCCCTTGATTTTTGCCTTCTGCAAGGAAGAAATAATAACCCCCATTGTTATTGCCTTGAAATAAGCTCAAATTGGGGTCACCAATGAGACGCTGAAAAATTACAGAGGCCCCCAATTTAAAGCTTCAAAGAATGGACTAAATTTGTTTTACCCAACCATGGCTGATGCCCATTTTCAGCTATTTAGGAGAGAGACGGAAGTGGGTTTTTTGCTACCTGTCAGCACACTCACGTCAGGCCCCCTGCCTCCATTTAATTATAGCTCCTCTGGTCTGTCTTTTAGGAGTGGATGCTTTATTGAAGTGGGGAAACGTGAATTACTAGCAACCATTCTAAGGCTCCTAAAAATTAACACCCTCCGTGGGTATCATCCGTAAGCATCTCAGTGTAGTAGCCATTAAAGTCACCAGAGTATCTGCAGCTTTATATTCTGCAGCAGCCTCCCGTAAGAAAAGGAAACTTTTAGCACATTTTACAGCAATCAAGGTGAAGTTCAATGCTCAACTATTTACGACCACTACTAATGTGTCTTGGTGTTTAAATCGGGGACACCGAAACACAAACGCAGAGTAAATCAGCACCAGCTAAGGAGGGAAATTGCTGTGATATCATGTAGCCACGAAAAGAAAGAGATGCCCGTTAGTTGGAATACAGATACAGATTAACAGAGTTGGAAGGGACCTTGGAGGTCATCTAGTCCAACCCCCTCCTCGCCCAAGCAGGAGACTCTCCACCATTTCTGACAGATGGCAGTCCAGTCTCTTCTTGGAATCTTCCAGTGATGAAGCTCCTACAACTTCTGAAGGCAACTTCTGTTCCATGGGTTGATGGTTCTCACTGTCAGATAATTCCTCCTTATTTCCAGGTTGAATCTCTCCTTGATCAGTTTCCATCCATTGTTCCTTTTCTGGCCTTCGGGTGCTTTGGAAAATAGCTTGACCCCCTCCTCTCTGAGGCAGCCCCTCAAATATTGGAAGACTGCTCTCCTGTCTCCCCTGGTCCTTCTCTTCTCTAGACTAGCCATGCCCAGTTCCTGCAACCGTTCATCGTATGTTTTAGCCTCCAGTCCCCTCATCATCCTGGTTCCCTGCCATTGTGAGCCTCCTTTCATTTCCTTTTTGCTATTTGAGATTTGCTCAACATACGACCCCAGTTGAACCCAAAATTTATGTTGCTAAGCAAGGCATCGGTTAAGCGATTTTCTTTTCCTCCTTTCGCGACCTTTCTTGTCACCGTTGCTAAGTGAATCCCTGAGGTCGTTCAGTTAGTAACGCGGTTGTTAAGTGAATCTGGCTTCCCCCCCCCCTCTTGACTTGGCTTGTCAGAAAGTCTCAAAAAAAGGGATCACGAGACCTCGGGACCCTGCGACCGTCATAAATACGAGTCGGTTGCCAGTTGAATTTTGATCTCACGATCATGAGGAAGGAATCTTGCAATGTCTGTTCCATGGGTTGATTGCTCTCACGGTCAGAAAGTTTCTCCTTATTTCCAGGTTGAATCTCTCCTTGATCAGGATGAAAGGCCATGCCAAATCTTGACAAAATAGTACAACACAAAAGGCGTAACCCTGCGAACAAAGGTACGGATTGTCAAGGCCAGTTTTAATACTCGTAACTTGCGGTTGCAACAGCTGTGCAGTCAGGCTGTACAGGAACAAAGAAAAATTGGACCAGATACTCTCTCTAAGCCTCCCATTTGAAATTGGAAAACGACCCTCGTGGTATCTTCTGAAGCACTTCAGAGCCAAGGCAGGATAAAATACAATAAGTAATAAAAATTTGGTGCTACAGTTGCTATAGAAATCCAGGGCACCGAATTAAACAAAAGAAGAATCCATCAGTTGTATAATTGTTGATTTAAGTTTAAGGAACTGTGTGTTTGTGTGCGTGCGGGGGAGAACCGACAATTTCTGACTGCATTCATACGTTAGGACATGATTTATCGAACACGCTACAGTTGGCTGTGCTCACACAATACTGTTAACCTTAAACTGCGGTTTACAAGCCTTCTTAGTTAATTTTGCACAACACCACACAATCACAAACAATATGTATCTTTAAATCTGGTTCTGACAAGGTTTACAAAGCCATCATTTGCTTCACCGTATAATCATGAAACACATTACAATTGGGTCAGATCACATATGGGTCTACAAACCGTTATTATTTGGCTAAATTTATGCAATGCCTTATCTCAAGTCAAAAGAAAGAAAGAAACCACAATGCAATATAGACACAAGATTTTAGGTTGGCTTCTGGATTAGCTGGTAACACACCTTTTAGAAACAGCAGGGGGTTGGACTAGAAGACCTCCAAGGTCCCTTCCAGCTCTGTTCTATTCTATTCTATTCTATTCTATTCTATTCTATTCTATTCTATTCTATTCTATTCTATTCTATTCTATTCTATTCATTCCAATATTTATTCTATTCTATTCTATTCTATTCTATTCTATTCTATTCTACTCTTTTCTCTTCTACTCTTTTTTCTCTTCTCTTCTATATTCCAATATTTATTCTATTCTATTCTATTCTATTCTATTCTATTCTATTCTATTCTATTCTATTCTATTCTATTC
>WNWU01000075.1:1697575-1708646 GCA_012654045.1 Ptyas mucosa
CTATGCTATGCTATGCTATGCTATGCTATGCTATGCTATGCTATGCTATGCTATGCTATTCTATGCTATTCTATGCTATTCTATGCTATTCTATTCATTCCAATATTTATTCTATTCTATTCTAAGTCTTCCATTCAGTCCTCCGTTGAAAATGTGACCAGCCGTTATCTCTGACACAAAACACATCACCCGAAAAATAAACTCATAACAACTTCCAGACATTTTAACTTGTTTGCGCACAGCTCCTTCGACCTCCTTGTCCTGGGGGCTAATCCTTCGCTGCTTTTGAAGCAATTCTGACATTGCTTAATCCAGAATGAACTTCGCTGTCCGAAGTTCACCAGTCGGCTTTTTCTCACGGAAGGAACTCACGTCAGCTGGTGGGAAACGGCTTTGGTAGTTGGGGTGGTGGATCCTTTCCCAGCATCTGAGGCTTGTGCTCAGGAAGTGGCGAAATGCTTCTACGCGAGGCGTTTTAATAGAATAACACAGCTGGAAGGGACCTTGGAGGTCTTCTAGTCCATGCCACTGCTCGAGAAGGAGACCCTACATCAGACGTGTCAAAATCAAGGCTTGTGGGCCAGATCTGGCCTACAGGGTGCTTAGATCTGGCCCTTGGGGCAGTGGTGGGTTTCAATTTTTTTTACTACCGCTTCTGTGGGTGTGGCTTGGTGGGCGTGGCATGGCATGGCTTGGTGGGCGTGGCAGGGAAAGGATACTGTAAAATCTCCATTTCCTCCCGATCAGCTGGGACTCGGGAGGCAGAAAATAGATGGGGGCGGGGCCAGTCAGAATTTTTACTGCTGGTTCTCTGAACGACTCAAAATTTCCGCTACCGGTTCTCCAGAACTGGTCAGAACCTGCTGAAACCCATCTCTGCAGCGGGGCTGCCCTGGAAACAACAAAGGACTGGCTCCCGGTCAGTGGTGGGATTCAAGTAATTTAGCAACTGGTTCTCTGCCCTAATGATTTCTTTCAACAACCAGTTTGCCAAACTGCTCAGAAAGTCAACAACCGGTTCTACCGAAGGGGTGCGAACCGGCTGACCGGTGCCTCGGTCAGCGAAAACGGAGTCCGTTTTTGCTGGCAAGAGGACTAGCCAAACGAACTAAAAGCAAAACAAAAGGAGAAATCTTTCCCCTTTTGCATTTGAGCATGCAAGAAGGGACAGGAAAGGGAAAGGGAAAGACGAAAGACGAAAGAAAAAGAAGGGAAGATGGGAAGAGAGCAAGGAAGGAAAAAGACGGAAAGAGGGGAAGGAAGGAGAAAGAATGAAGAGGGAAGGAAAAAGAAGAGAAGGGAGGGAGGGAAGGAAGGAAGGAAGGAAGTAACAGAGTTGGAAGGGACCTTGGAGGTCATCTAGTCCAACCCCCTGCTCACTCAGGAGACCTATACTAGGGATTTGAACCGCCGACCTTTCTGATTGAGAAGCTTGGTGTCTTAGCCACTGAGCCATCTAGGGAGCCACGAAGGAAGGAAGGAAGGAAGGAAAGGGAAGGAAGGAAAGGAAGGAAGGAAGGGAGAAAGGAAACAAAGGAAGGGAAGGAAGGAAGAAAGGAAAGGAAGGAAGGAAAGGGAAGGAAGGGAAGGAAGGAAGGAAGGAAGGAAGGAAGGAAGGAAGGAAGGAAGGAAGGAGATTATAATGAGAGGAAGGGAGAGTCTGAGGGAAGTCCTGCCTTTGCACTTGGCGCCACAGGTGCCCCCAACACAAGTGATGTCACGCTGGCCACACTCACGCTGGCCATGTCCCCCCCCCCCCCCGAGATCAAACACAACCCTGATGCGGCCCTCAATGAAATCGAGTTTGATACCCTTATCCTGCATCTTTCTGGACAAATGATTGTCCAATCTCTTCTTAAAATCCTCCAGTGATGGGGCAAGTCAATCCGTTCCACGGGTTGATTGTTCTCACCGCCAGGAAATTTCTCCTTCCTTCTCGGTTGATTTTCTCTTTGATCCTTCCCACCCGTAGCTTCTTGCTCCTGTCTTCTGGTGCTTTCCGGGGGAAGATCTCTGGAGAACTCAAAGCAACTCTTTCATCAAAACACGACGCACTGAACGAAGATCGGGTGACACGCAGAAGGTTACCCAAGATTTTTGTTAAGCCTGATAGGAAACGCCGATGCTTGACGGACAAATCGGCTTATTAGGAATGTGAAACTCTCCAAGTACCTGCGCTGATCCAAGAGGAAGAAGGAATGCCAGAGACTAGTTGGGCAAGATCTTGATTATTATAAGGGAGGGTTCCCCCCCCCCCCCAAGCTGGAAGGGGAAGCCATGAATATATTTATTTGCTAGCTCTGAGGAGCAGAAGTGGGTCAGAGAAGAGCTTCGTTGTTAGCTCTGCTAAGCAGGATGCAACTACGTCAACTTTCATTTTCTCTCTCTCTCTCTCTCTCTCCTCCCTCTCTTCCCCCCTCTCTCTTTCTCTCTCTCCCCCTCCCGTTCTCCCCCTCTCTTTCTCTCTTTCACCCTCCCTCCTTCCGTCTCTTTCTCTCTCTCCCTCCCCCTCTCCTCCCTCTCCCTCCCTCTCTCTCTCCTTCTCTCACTCTCTCACCCTCCCACCCTGTTTCTCCCCCTCCCCCTCTTTCTCTCTTTCACCCTCCCTCCCTCTCTTTCTCTCTCCCTCCCCCTCTCTCCCCCCTCTCTCTCTCCCCTCTCTCTCCCCCCTCTCTCTCCTCTCACTCTCTCTCTCACCCTCCCTCCCTCTCTCTTTTTCTTTCTCTCACCCCCCTCTCTCTCCCTCTCCCTCTCCCTCCCTCTCTCTCTCTTTCTCTCTCCCTTTCCCTCCCTCCCTCCGCCTCTCTTCCCCTCTCTTTCTCACCCTCCCTTCTTCTCTTCTTTCCCTCTCTCCCTCTCCCTTCTCCTAAAACAAGGGAAAAGAAAAAAAGCTATTGAAAACTGTCACTTTGCCACTGAATTCCAGCAGCACAAATCTAAGGTTTCTGCAGAGTTACCAAAATAAGCCTGGGGGCTTCTTGCAACCTGTATGACCCCCAACTCCATTTTATTATAACCACCAGAAAAGGTAGGAAAACACCGTAAGATTTCCAGAACGGCCCTACGATTCTTGAGCAGATGAAACGGTACGAAAAGGAGAGATGCAGAAGATTTTTTTAAAAAAATTAAGTGGCATTAGAATTGGTTTTAGTTCCTGCTTCTTTGCTTTTAATACCACTGGTGCTGCAGCTCCTTCATTCCTTCTTTCTTTCTTTCCTTCCGTATCTCTTTCTCCTTCCTTCCTTCCCCATCTTCCTACCTTCCCTCCTTTGCTCCCTCCCTTCCTTCTCCAATCTCTTTTGCTTCCTTCCTTCTTTTTTCCTTCCTTCCTTCCTTGCTTTTTCCTTCCTTCCTTCCTCCCTCCCTCCCTTTCCTTCTTTCCTTTTCCTTCCTTCCCTTTTCCTTCCTTCCTTCCTTCCTTCCCTTCCTTCCCTCCTCCTCCCTCCCCCTTCCTTCCTTCCCTTCCTTCCTTCTTCCCTTCCTTCCTTCCTTCCTTCCTCCCTTCCCTGCCTGCCTGCCTCCCTCCCTTCCCTCCTTCCTTCCTCTGGAAAAATCTCTCTGGCCCAACACCCACTTTTCCTTCCTTCCTTCCTTTTTCCTTCCTTCCTCCCTCCCTCCCTTCTTTTTCCTCCCTTCCTTTTCCTTCCTTCCCTTTTCCTTCTTTCCTTCCTTCCTTCCTCCTCCCTCCCCCCTTCCTTCCTCCCTCCCTCCCTCCCTTCCTTTTCCTTCCTTCCTTTTCCTTCTTTTCTTTCTTCCTTCCTCCTCCCTCCCTCCCCCCTTCCTTCCTTCCCTTCCTTCCTTCCTTCTTTTCTGCCTGCCTCCCTCCCTCCTTCCTCCCTCCCTTCCCCCTCCCCTGCCTTCCTTCCTTCCTCTGGAAAACTCTCTCTGGCCCAGCACCCACCGGGCCTTTCTGCCCTCGCTTGATCTGATGACTATCTTCTATCGGTTTCAAATATCTTGCTATTTGTGGGGGGCGGGGGGCAGGTTGGGGTATGTGTGTGTGAGACCAAGCCTGATCCGAGGGAGAAATCCACGGCTGAGACAATTCAATTAGAACCGGAGCGTATGCACAGAGACAAGGGCGCCCGTCCCATTACTTAGGTTAATGAACTCAGCATCACCGACTCTCGGCTACGTTACCATCCATCATCGCTCTCGTGAAGGGTCACTGTGCTTAATTCATTATGCATGCAAGCTCTTAATTGCACTGTCAGCTTGGTTGCACTTTCTGCGTTTCGTTTCTCTCTAACCTTGGCGCTTTCCCTCGCAACCCTTGTCGGTGTAAATGTGCACTTGTAGCTAAGGAGGACGCTTCAGGCCTCTGTCAAAATGGGTGCCCGTTACTTGGTAATCCCATCCAGTTCTTTTCCAACCCTTTAAAATCATCCTCCTGTCCAGGATTCAATTTTTGTTACTACTTTTTCTGTGGGCATGGCTTGGTGGGCGTGGCGTGGCTTGGTGGGTGTGGCTTGGTGGGCATGGCAGGGGAAGGATACTGCAAAATCTCCATTCCCTCCCCAATCCTGGGGGAAAGGATATTGCAAAATCTCCATTCCCACCCCACTCCAGGGGAAGGATACTCTAAAATCTCCATTCCCACCCTACTCCAGGGGAAGGTTACTGCAAAATCCCCATTTCCCCCCAATCAGCTGGGACTCGGGAGGCAGAGAATCGATGGGGGCGGGGCCAGTCAGAGGTGGTATTTACCGGTTCTCCGAACTACTCAAAATTTCCGCTACCGGTTCGCCAGAACTGGTCAGAACCTGCTGAAACCCACCTCGGGTCCTGTCCCTGGGAAGCAGGAAAGGATTAACAAAATGTTCTCCTGCCTTGGGGAGAAACCACTTATTACTGATTACCCCCAATGCTAGTTTGTTTATTTATTTATTTATTTTTGTTTGTCGAATATGTGCAAGATAGCCAGTATGAATATGAACATGGACATGAATGAGGGAAATGAATACAACCCCCGGTAGAGGCCAACCATGGATAAATCCAAGAAAAGAAAAGTTTCAGAAGAAAACAGAACGTTTCATTCAACTACATAATGCTAGTTTTGTGGCCGCTCAAGAAATAGTCAGGCGTGGGAAGGGTTTTGTGGCTCCCGGTGTTTTCTTTTCTGTGGGAAACGGGTCCAAATGGCTCTTCGAGTGTTTAAGCCATTTCTCAGGATGGCATACAGGTACCATCACATTATCTTCCATTCCTAGGACTACACGGAGCTATTTCTATGTAAAACATAAAAATGAGACATGCTCATCCTTCTGGCCCGGCTTTAATAACTTGTATCTCTTCCAAGGACATTTCCATAATCTCTCAGATTCTTGTCTACACAGTAGATGTTGTCTTCCCGCTCTTCGCCTTCTTCTTGCCAAGCGCAATCAATTTTCTTCCGTCATCCCTCATCCACTCATATCACATGCCCAAGTATGTTAGATCCAGTTCACTAATCATGGCTCTGAGCAGCAATCAGCTTTTATTTAGCCTCAAATTGATTGATTGGCTCTTCTGGCAATCCACGGTAGTTCTTAGACTCCATAATTCTTAAGCACTGAACCTCTCCATCCCTGTTCATATCCATAGAACGTTGTGGAAAGACCCCTACCTTAGCTTTAGTTACAGCTTTGTTGTTGTTGTTAGTCGCGAAGTAATGCCTCACTGATCGCGACCCCATGGACAACGTCCCGCCGGGCCTTCCTGTCCTCTACCATCCCCCGGAGTCCATTTAATCTCACGCCGACTGCTTCCGTGACTCCATCCAACCACCTCGTTCTCTGCCGTCCCCTTCTTCTTTTGCCCTCAATTGTTCCCAGCATTAGGCTCTCCTCCAGGGAGTCCTTCCTTCTCATTAGGTGGCCAAAGTATTTGAGTTTCATCTTCAGGATCTGGCCTTCTAAAGAGCAGTCAGGATTGATCTCCTCTAGGACTAACCGGTTGGATCGCCTTGTAGTCCAAAGGACTTGCAGGACTCCCTTGGATCTACCTACCTACCTATATCTATCTATCCATCTATCTATCTATCTATCTATCTATCTATCTATCTATCTATCATCTATCTATTATCTATCTATTGTTGTTTTTAGTTGCTAAGTCATGTCCGACCCATCGCAACCCCATGGACAACGTTCCTCCAGGCCTTCCTGTCCTCTACCATCCTCCAGAGTCCATTTAAGCTCACGCTGACTGCTTTGGTGACTCCATCCAGCCACCTCGTTCTCTGCCATCCCCTTCTTCTTCTTTGCCCTCAGTCTTTTCCAACATTAGGCTCTTCTCCAGGGAGGCCTTCCTTCTCATTAGTATCTGAGTTTCCTCTTCAGGATCTGGCCTTCTAAGGAGCAGTCAGGGTCGATCTCCTCTAGGACTGACCGGTTGGATCGCCTTGCAGTCCAAGGGACTCGCAGGAGTCTTCTCCAGCACCAGAGTTCAAAGGCCTCCATTCTTTGGCGCTCAGCCTTTAATTATGGTCCAACTTTCACAGCCATCCATTGCAACTGGGAAAACCATCGCCTTGACTAGACGCACTTTTGTTGGCAGGGTGAGGTCTCTGCTTTTTAGTAAGCTTTGACATACCTTTCCTCCCCAGCTTTCCTCCCCTAGATACAGCTAGGAGCAGCTTTTTTGGCAAGAGCAAACTTTCTTAAGGTTACACACAAGAACAAAATCGAATGAAAAGATGGAGGAAGGAGGCCATCAAGCAAGGAATAACATTAAAGGAGGATATGGAAGAAGGATCTGACCTCCCTTATACTACTTGGAGGACCCTGAATAGGTTGGGAGTTGGATGCCTAAGTATAAAACCAATGTGTGTAAATGAAGGCTATTGGCAAATAACAACCCACTGTGTAAATGTGGAGAGGTGCAGAGCCCGGCCCCTCTGCTGGGGTGTCGGCTACTACCAGAAACATGTACCAATAATGACTTATTTTTGACCAACGACAAGGCCAAGAAGCTGAAGAACAGAGAGCTGAAGAAGCTTCTTGGATGAGAAGCGAAACGCCTTCAAAGGCAAACAAGGATGTCCTGTTTGCCTCTTGAAAAAAAAAGCACCTTTGGGACATAAAATAATATAAAATATAAAAGCTAATCCTGGTTTAGCTTAACCTTGATTTAGTCTACTGCAGTCTGTTGCATGAATTTAGCCAAGCCAAGAAGGATGCGGAGGGAACAGTACAAATGTACAGCAGTAGAAATACCACCCTGCCCATTGCCACTCCGAATCCTTAGTACAGGTCTCCTACGTGAGCAGGGGGTTGGAATAGATGACCTCCAAAGTCCCTTCCAACTCTGTTACTCTGTTACTCATTCTGTTACTCACTGTTACTCTGTTACTCCGTTACTGTTACTCACTGTTACTCCGTTACTCCGTTACTCACTCCGTTACTCCGTTACTGTTATTCACTCTGTTACTCTGTTACTCCCTTACTCCGTTACTCTGTTACTCCGTTATTCTGTTACTCCTCACTCCAGACCTGGATGAGCCCTGAAGCTGACCTGCATCCAACTTACTGCCAGAAAAAAACCCAGCTGGCCACACCTGCAAAATTCAAAGGCCACTGTGTGAAACCGATAACCGATAAGTGTGGACATCATTTTAGCTCCCACAGCCTCAGTCTTGCACACACATCCCCCATCAGTTTCCTGTAACCTCAGCCTTCTGGGAACCCATTTGTCCCCGCTGGCCTCCAGTCCAGGAACGGCCCCTCCCCTCCCTCTCTCTCTCTCTCTCTCCCGCATTTTGCAATTTCACCCATCCTGCCTCCGTTTGGATGAAGTGCCTGGAGCCTGGCCAAATCAAACTCTTCCCAAGACTGGGGTGAAGGCGGCTGTGGTGGGAAAAATCCCCATTTCCTCCCGATCAGCTGGGACTCGGGAGGCAGAGAATAGATGGGGGCGGGGCCAGTCAGAATTTTTACTACCGGTTCTCCGAATTACTCAAAATTTCCGCAACCGGTTCTCCAGAACTGGTCAGAACCTGCTGAAATCCACCTCTGGCACGCGCACCGTCGCCAGCTTGTCTTCTGGTTTCCGGGGCATGCATGCGCTCCGGCCAGCTGGTCTTCGTGCGCGCCAGAGTGCTGGAAACCCGAACACTAACTGGCCAGCGCGCACATTCTCACCGGCCAGCTGGTCTTGGAATTTGCAGTGTTCTGGTGCGTGCATGCATTCTGGTTAGGGCACTCAGTGCTGAAAAGTTTCGCTATCACTGCCCTATACTCTTTCAGACAAATGGTTGCTCGATCTCTTCTTAAAAAGCCTCCAGTGATGGAGCAAACCACAACTTCTGAAGGCAAGCCTGATTGTTCTCACTGTCAGGAAATTTCTCCTTAGTTCTAAGCAGGGGTGAAATGCTCCCGGTTCGGACCGGATCGCCCGATCCGGCAGCGATGGAGGCGGGTGGTTCGGAGAACCGGTAGCAAAAATCTCTGCCCCACCCCCATACCCAGCTGAGCCGCACAATCATCAGAGGCTTTGTTTTTTAACTTTTAAAAGCATTTTTTCTACAACCTCTTTGGCCAAAAAAAAATGCCTTTAAAAGTTTTTTAAAAAAGCCTCTGAGGATCCCAGCTGGGTTGCCTGATCGTCAGAGGCATTTAAAAGAAAAAAAGCGTCTGCCAATCAGGCAACTCAGCTGGGATCGTCAGAGGCTTTTTTAAAAAACTTTTAAAAGCATTTTTTTTTGGCCAAAGAGGTTGTAGAAAAAATGGTTTTCAAAGTAAAAAAGAAAAAAAATTGGCCACGCCCACCCAGTCACATTACCCCACCACCACCAAGCCACGCCCACAGAACCGGTAGTAACAAATTTTAGATTTCACCACTGGTTCTAAGTTGCTCCTCTCCTTGATGAGTTTCCACCCATTGCTTCTTGTCCTGCCCTCAGGTGCTTTGGAGAATAGCTTGACTCCCTCTTCTTTGTGGCAGCCCCTGAGATATTGGAAGACTGCTATCATGTCTCCCCTAGTCCTTCTTTTCATCAGACTAGACATACCCAGTTCCTGCAACCGTTCTTCGTATGTTTTAGCCTTCAGTCCCCTAATCATTTATTTATTATTATTGTGTGCATGTATGTAACTGGATGGTAGGATTTTCCACTCTCCAAACATCCATGTTTCTTACTATTCCTTCTAAAGTCGATGTTCCCTTCTGCTGCGTTTCCCATTTTACCGCAGAAAATCTATTAAAATCAAAGCGTGACTCTTTATCTTTCGCTTGTCATCACCAGAGACCTCCTGGTGGAGAGCATCCAACAACCTCCCACAAAGATGGGTCGAATCAATTTTCTCCTAGGACCTTTGAAGTAGATCTGTCTGGGGATAATCCATCTCCAGCAACCCAAAGGCCCTACCTCAAAAGATGTTTTCCTCTCACCAAATCGCAGTAATACTGCAGATGGCCCTAAATGCAGATTCCTGTAATATTCCAAAGGCCTCAGATCAGATCCGTAGCTCCCATCATCTCCAGTCAACAGAGGTGTGTGCAGGATGAAAATCATGGGAATATTAAGCCAACACACATCTGGGTGGGGGGAAAAATTAAGATGGACCAAGCCAAGTCCAAAAACCACCAGAGAATTCCTAGAATGCCATTATTCTGCTAAATGATTAATTCCCACAATATACCCTGTTTCCCCCAAAATAAGACATTATCCCCTGATAATAAGCCCAATTGGGTTTTTGAGCCGATGGCGCTTATTTCAGGGTTCAAAAAAAATATAAGACAGGGTCTTATTTTCAGGGAAACACGGTAATAATAATAACTTTATTGTCATTGTACGTGTGTACACAGTATACCCGTACAACAAAATTAACTTAACACCCAAAGACCAGGTCCAACACACGTAACAATCCCCAAACACCCCCCACCTACCCACCACAATTCCCCACCCCTAAACCACCCAAACATCCACACAACAGACCAAGTAATGCTGTCCAACAGCTCATCGATGGTGGCCCTTTAGTTCATTGTTGAGGGCAATTATAGCTCTGGGATAAAAACTATTCAGAAAACGTGGGGTCCGAGTTTTAATTGTTCTGTGTCTTCTGCCAGAAGGCAACAATCCACTGTCAAATTATTTACTAAGACTGTATTACTATTATTCTTCTCAGCCTTCCTATTATTCCTATCCTCCTCCCACTTATGACTGTAACCGTGTTGCTTGTATCTTGACGATTTATATTGTTTTATTTCTTTCCTAGTATGATTTGGATGCGTATGCATGGCTGTGAAAGTTGGACCGTAAGGAAGGCTGAGCGCCAAAGAATGGAGGCCTTTGAACTCTGGTGCTGGAGAAGACTCCTGCGAGTCCCTTGGACTGCAAGGCGATCCAACCGGTCAGTCCTAGAGGAGATCAACCCTGACTGCTCTTTAGAAGGCCAGATCCTGAAGAGGAAACTCAAATCCTTTGGCCACCTAAGGAGAAGGAAGGACTCCTGCGAGAAGAGCCTCATGCTGGGAACGATGGAGGGCAAAAGAAGAAGAAGGGGACGGCAGAGAACGAGGTGGCTGGATGGAGTCACGGAAGCAGCCGGCGTGAGCTTAAATGGACTCCGGGGGATGGTTAGAGGACAGGAAGGCCTGGAGGAACGTGGTCCATGGGGCCACAATGGGTCGCTCATCCCAAGCTTCTGGGATGAGAAGCGAAACATCTTCAAAAGAAAAAAAACAGAAAGTCCAGTTACCTCCTGAAACAGCACCTTTGGGACAACCATGACCTGGACGATTGAGGATCGCTACAGATTTATTGATCGCTCGTACTAAGTGGTTCATCCACTATAGGACCTCTGGACCCCTCTCAAAGTTACTGCTATTGAGCCAGGGACCACCGCAGGGGGGTGGGTTCTACTCACCTTTACTACTGGTTCACATCACACCTGCACGCACTCTTCTGCTCATGCAAAGAAGCTTCTGTGCGTGCGCAGATCACCTATGATGACGTCCGGGTCAGTGGGCGGAGCCTCCAGCCAGTTTTACTACCTATCTATTCCCTATCTATTCTCTGCCTCCCAAGTCCCACTTGATTGGGAGGAAATGGGGATTTTGCAGTATCCTTCCCCCGGAGTGGGGTGGGAATGGG
>WNWU01000075.1:1708656-1731104 GCA_012654045.1 Ptyas mucosa
AATGGGGATTTTGCAGTATCCTTCCCCCGGAGTGGGGTGGGAATGGGGATTTTGCAGTATCGTTCCCCTGGAGTGGGGTGGGAATGGGGATTTTGCAATATCCTTTCCCTGGAGTGGGGTGGGAATGGGGTTTTGCAGTATCCTTTCCCCAGAGTGGGGTGGGAATGGGGATTTTGCGGTATCCTTTCCCCAGAGTGGGGTGGGAATGGGGATTTTACAGTATCCTTCCCCCGGAGTGGGGTGGGAATGGGGATTTTGCAGTATCCTTCCCCTGGAGTGGGGTGGGAATGGGGATTTTGCAGTATCCTTCCCCTGGAGTGGGGTGGGAATGGGGATTTTGCAGTATCCTTCCCCCGGAGTGGGATGGTAATGGGGATTTTGCAGTATCGTTCCCCTGGAATGGGGTGGGAATGGGGATTTTGCAATATCCTTCCCCCGGAGTGGGGTGGGAATGGGGTTTTGCAGTATCCTTCCCCTGCCATGCCCAACAAGCCACACCCACCAAGCCATGCCACACGCCCACCAAGCCACACCCACAGAACCGGTAGTAAAAAAATTTGAAACCCACCACTGGGTTGAAGGGTGGGCCGAATTATCCATCCTATGGATTTTCCTTGGCTGAAAGTCACAAATAAGAATAAGAGAAAAGCTGGGTGTTGGGGAACCTCCGTTTCCTTAAACCTTCCACTGCCGTTTGTTCTTAATAGGCGTGCAGGTATAAATCAGCAGGAACGGGAACCCATTACAAGAAGGGAAAGCACAGCCCATTAATCTACCAGCTGCTCTTAAGGATTTCTGCTTCCCCCTCCTCCCCACCCCACCCCACCCCATAGCTGGTTCCAACAGAAAAGCTGCCCCTCCTTTGCCCTTTCGGAGTGCTGGGAAGACAGAAATGTCCTTTTATAGGCCTGCAGCTCAGTTTCCATGAGGTCACAAACGATATGTGGGGGGGGGGGGAATAAAGAGGTTGAAGCTACGAGATTGCTCACTTAGTGGAAAGCAGCCCCCTCCCCCCCATGAATGCTAACATGCTAATAAAGATCTCCAGAATTAGAACATAGAATAGAGTTGGAGGGTACTCAGGGGGGGGGGTGTCTTCTAGTCCGCTCCCGCTGCTGAAGCAGAAGACACAGCGATGGGCTGCTGGGGGTTCGGCAGAACCTCTAGCTAAGATTCTGTGCAGTTCGGAGAACCCTCAAATCCCACTCCTGGCTGGTTCCTCCCTCCCCGCCACTCCCTTCCCAGGAGTCCCCACGTGGCCCGTTTTGGATGCAGGTAAGTGCAGGGCACCGCGGAGAACTGGGGAGGATGAAAAACGGGCCTACTGGAAATTGGGAAAAGCTAGAAATGGGCCCGTCTCCTGTGGAGGCTGTTTTCGCCCTCCCGGAGGCTCGGGATAAGCCTCTGGAGCCTGGGGAGGGCAAAAATACCCCCCTGCCGTAGTGCAAGAGGCCGACTAGGCCACACCCACCATGGCCACGCCCACCCAGCAACCAGGCAGAGAACCCCTTGCTAAAATGTTTGAAGTCCACCCTTAGCCCTACTTTTCATTAAACTAAACATACCCATTTCCTGCAACCATTCTTCATACGTTTTAGCCTCCAACTCTCTAATCATCCTTGTGTTGGTTTTTTTAATTGGGGAGGGGGCAGAAAAGAAAACATTATCCTCTTCTGACACCTTTCATCTTGGGAGGGAAAACTTGGCGGAAGCAGAATTCGTCCGTGGGAAGGGGAGGATTCCAGAAAGGACACTGGGGGGGAAAAACTTGTTTGTTTGCAATCTTACCCTAATATATCTTTTGCTTTCTTTCTCCTGCTGTTCCAACAATTTTGCCTTCTGTTCTTTTCTGCCCTCTACAACACGAAACCCCTCTCTGGAATAACCCCAGATATCCTCTTGGTCTTCCCTTTTTTGCCTCCCACCTCAATTTTGGCCTAATCAAAGTTTTCATTTTTCAGCTTTCAAGTTTGGGCTTTTCTGCATTGCAACCTTAAAGCAGCTCGACTCTAAGTTTGTATTCAGAGGTGGGTTTCAGCAGGTTCTGACCAGTTCTGGAGAACTGGTAGTAAAAATTCTGACTGGCCCCGCCCCTATCTATTCTCTGCCTCCCGAGTCCCAGCTGATCGGGAGGGAATGGAGATTTTACAGTATCCTTCCCCTGCCAGAACTGATAGTAAAATTTTTTGAAACCCACCACTGACACAGACGATATCGTATCCCGCCCCGTTGAGAGATGGCAGTTCAATCTTAACATACATGGCTTCTTTTACCCCTCTTTCAAAGAGTTGTCTTTTGAAAACGCACCTTGGAGATGACCACGACCTGGATGACTGAGAATGTCCATGGACACTTGGTAGGAGTCCTTCCCCTTGGTTAATTCCCCTTTGACTTTACCCCCTTCTGGTCCAAGTCAGCCACTGGTGGAGCGCTGGTGCATAGATAAGGCCCCAAAGCAGCATAAATATTCAGCATCTAAGAGCTGTGGTGGCATAGTGGTTAGAATGCAGTATTGCAGGCTGATTCTGCTGTCTGTCAGCAGTTCGATTCTCACAGGTTCAAAGTTGACTGAGCCTTCCCTCCTTCCGAGGTCGGTAAAACGAGGACCCAGATTGTTGGGGGCAACAGGCTGACTCTATAAACCACTTAGAGAGGGCTGTAAAGCACTGTGAAGCGGTATATAAGTCTAAGTGCTCTTCCTTCCTTCCTTCCTGTTAGAATGCGGTATTGCAAGCTAACTCTGCCCACTGCTAGTTCGATCCTGACCGGCTCAAGGTAGACTCAGCCTTCCATCCTTCCGAGGTGGGTAAAACAAGGACCCAGATTGTTGGGGGCCAGAGGCTGACTCTTTAAACCGCTTAGAGAGGGCTGTAAAGCACCGTGAAGCGATATATAAGTCTTAAGTGCTATCTTATGGGTAACTGGGTGGGAGGTGAACCACTAGGCACACAGCACAACAAACCTGGTTTTTTTCCCCCCTTTCTTCCTTTTTCATTTTATTATTAGTATAAAAATATTTGTACATTTCTGTCAAATAAATACATTTTAATAACAAATAAATTACATTTCAGGGCAGGTCAACTCAGCTGGGGAAACAAGGGAGTGTTGTGTTCCTTTATGTACATAGTCGTGTTTTCAGGAAAACGAACATCCGGTGGTGATGGAAACGAAACGCATGCGGGATACAAAAGAGGATGATGGGCCACGCAGACGATTTCAACGCAGGGGTTGAAATGAACGTAGGGAATGGCATGCTCCCTACGGAAAATGGAGGGCAGAAGAATACGGCTCCGTTCCTTTCTTTAAGAAAGCACAATTCTCTTTCTTCGCTCTCCGACGGTCTCTGATTGTATGCACACGACGCCACAATAGCTTTAACCTGGTGGCCGATTTCAACAACATTCTGGATTCGCCCTATACAGGGAACCCTAAATTCACCGAACGGGTGCTGGGGGTTGCACATCATCCTAAAACAGGGGTGTCAAACTTACATCATCACGGCAGCATCATGTGACGTATCGGGACCTTTTCCTCTTTCGCTAAACCGGGCGGGGACGGGGCCAGCACACAACGCATTCAGCCCATGCACCGCGGGTTTGACACCCCTGCCCTAAAACGAACCAAGGTGGCCACAAACCGATTCACAGGTTGGGTGACTGCCATCTGCAAAAAGTCTTCGCTCAACCCAGGGAAGCACCTTGGGTGGTGAAAGCCCTTCTCGATCTCTCTCATACACAAAGACACACACACAGACACACACACACACACACAGATTGACTGGTAGGGACAGAATGTCACATGTGTTATGACACTGAAGGATGCCGAGAATGTAATTTGTGGGATGGAACATGTGATGGCACTTTTGTTTCCCTTAATCCGCCCGCAGAAGACCATCGCGCTCATGGCCATGAGCGAGCGTGCAACCACACACGTAAACTTCCCGTAGTTGTGTGCGTGTGTATATCCCTCAGGAAAGGGAGCATGGGGTGCTATGAAGGAGACAGGGCACAGGATACAAAATAGCCCCGATGGCACATTTTTGGAGGGTGAGTGTGTCTGGATTCTCCTACCTGTACCACGCTTCTGCCAAGGGAATGTGTGCAAGGCATCAGCAGAGAGTGTGCCATGTAGGACTGACCCCCCCCCCTTCCAATGCTTGCCTTCCTCTGCTCTCTTGGAATTGCCCCGGCCGACCCCTTCCTTTGCGTGTGGTCCGAAGAAGCACCCAAAATGGATGGGATCGAAACATCGGGATGCCTTTACGTTTCGGTGAAGATGCGAGGAGAGTTTAAGGGGGCCAAAGAGACACTTCTTTAAAACCCCTGAACAGTTGATTGGAAAGTTTTACCATCACCCCCTACTCCAGTGACTTCAGATTCCCTGTAGCTCCTCCAGAAGGGCATGAGGACCGAGTGTTCCTCATCCCGCCCAAAGGTGTCCCACCCGCTGCTGGAAAAGAAAAGCTCTTGAGTGGGTTGAGTGCGCCTCACTTTTACACACTTCTCAACATGGCCGTAAGAAAACTAGGCCAAGCTATGGCTAAGAGTGTTCCCCAGCCCCTAACGTACCCCTTTCTCTTTGGTTGAGTTCCCCAATGCACACCTTGTCCCTGAAGACACTTGTCTTTCCGAGGTCCCCTTCTCCCCAAAGTGGTCCTATTTTGGGACGGGTTGATTTCCCCCTCCTCCTGGTCCCTACCCTTTTGGGGAGAATCGCTACTGCAGAGTCCACCTCTTGCAGTCAATCCAGGAAGAAGAGACAAACATGGCAACAACTGCTAGGAAGCGAACCGCAACCATGCCACAGGGAATGAAGCTCCGGCTAGCTTTTCACACAACCGTTTCAACCCCCATCCCCATGTGGACCTGAAACAGGGCAGTGGGTTCGGCTCGGGGTCTCCCCTGCCGAAGGCAAGTCTCTAAGAGGCTGGGACTCAACATCCAAGATGAAGGAATGAAAACCCCCCACTCATAAAGTCCCGAAACAGTCCCAAAAGGAAGCACAGCGGAGAACACTGAACAAGGCGGGAGCTGTGAGGGAAGGGGTCGTCGTCTTGGCAGTGTGTATCAAAATCGAGGATGTGAAGAAGCCTGTTACAAAAGTGTCCAGAGTCTTTGTCTTAAAAAGTAAGAGTCGTTTTGGCGGCGGGCCGCGAGCCTGGCCTAGGAGATGAGGTAGTTGAGTAATTGGTCCGACAAGTCCGCAGGGCAGCTCATACCGAAGACTCCTCAGGATTCGAGTCGGGCAGAGCTTGTCTCTGCTTCAACTTCCGACGCAGCTCCTCGGCCAAGTCACTGTAGTCCGGCCGCTCCTCGGTGCCCAAATTGAGGCGGATGTAGCCGTTGGAAGACGAGCCGCGGATGTTGCTCAGGTTGATGCGGTTGGGCGAGTGGAGGTGGGGAGACTGCAAGGGTTGGCCAGGAATGCCATTTGTGGTGGGGGAGGGAGTGGTGCCCCCGTTCTGGCAAACGGCGTGACCCGGGACGATCTTGAGGGAGCCGTCTGAGTAGTAGTAGCTGGCGGGGTCCCAGAGCTTCTCATCCGAGTCCGAGGTGGTGCTGGGAATAAAAGTGGGGCTCTTGGGCTCTTTGGGCATCTCGATGGGGTAGACAAGGGTGCTTTCAATGGCCTTGGAGCCTTTCTCGCGTTCTTCTTTCAGCCTGCGCCTCAGGGAGAAGACGACGAGCAGGAGAACCACACAGATGGCTGAGAGAGCGATCACCACCACCCAAACCAGGCCCAAGTTGTCCAAGGGAGCCCGGGTCTCCAGCGACATGGCTGGGTCAGCCAACACGGTGACCTGGTAACTCTCCGTCATTAGTTCATTCATCTCCTCTAGCTGGATGCACTTGTACAACCCAGAATGCTTCAGGCGGATGTCCAAGACAATCAGGGCCTGAAGATGAGCATCGTAGACAACCGAAGCTTGGCTTTCCACCAAATCCTGCCCGTTGAAGGTCCACAAGGCCTTAGCAAGGTTAGAGGTGAGTTGGCAAGGTAGCACCAGGTCCATTCCAACCATCGCAGTGATGTTCTTGGAAATGATCTTGGTCCCTGTGGAGAAGTCAAGTAGAAGACAAAAGAATGGAGTGGGGTTAATTCTAGCCACACTGAGACGGATCCTAACAGCTCACAAATTCAATTTCTATTAAAAAGGTTCAACATGCACGGGAAGTCCTGAAAATAAGATTGAATAACTGAAACCACACAAAGGAAGTCTTTAAATCAACCTACAAAAGCACCTAGTTCAGGCTCCATTGTACCCAGGATTCGAAACTTTTCAAAGAACTTATAGAAACAGACATGAATTATTTAAGAGCACCGATATTGCGTTTTTTTCAGCCCGATGGGCTCCAAAGTATCTTATGGCCTTTTAAAGCCAAACCCCCGGCATTCCTTTTGGTGATACCAGCTGAGGATTATGAGTTCTGAAGTCCAACTCATCTGGAAGAGAGTCCCTTGGGAAAAATTGCTGTATGCCTTTAAGGCAGTGGTCCCCAAATTTTCCAGCTTTGCGGCCCAGATTAAAATTAACATCCGGTTTTCCCGAACCGGCTGAATCCCACCTCTGGTGCCCACTATTTGTGCAAATTAACACTAAATGGACCACTATTTGTGCAAATTAACTGGATGCTAATTTTAACCTGGTTCACCAAACTGGTAGTTGCAAGGACTGGCTGAACCTGCCCTGCCCCTACCAGGAGTCTCCATACAGCTCATTTTGGATGCCAGGTAACTGCAGGGACCTAGCGGAAGTTAAGGAAGTCCGGAAACAGGCCCATTTCCAGTCTCTGGAGCCTGGATGAGGTCGTTTTCGCCCTTCCGGAGGCTCAAGGAAAGCCTCCGGAGTCTGGGGAGGGCTAAAATGCTCCCCCACACCTCATGGTGCAGGAGGCCAAGTAGGCCACACCCATCCAGTAACCGGGCAGAGAACTGGTTGCTAAAATTTCTGAATCCCACCCCTGGTGGGCACCCACCACTCGCGTAATCTGGTTCCGAATGTGTTGAAGCCCGGGGGATTGGGGACCCGTTTTAAGGTCTAGAAATTGTTTCATAAAAATGAATAATACGCAGAACAGAATCTAAGGCAAGATCAACAGACCTCAAGAAGGTCTATAGTTTATAGACTTCAGTGTAAAAATTACTATTTTTTTTTTTTATCAAGTGGAATCTGATCCGGGGAAAGGGCTGAAGAGGGGTAGGTAGCAGTAAACCTCCTTTTACTGAGAATACCAAGTTTGGCTAAGAATCTCTTTGACAGGAGGAAGATGCTTGAGGGTCTGAGAGCTTGGCCTTTGAAACGCATTGTTCACGGACTACACAAGATGGCTGCGCCGTAACATTATTTTCCCTTAAATTTAAGACCATTAATGGAATGGTCATGTTGATTCATATCAGCCCTTCAAGATAGACCAGACTAGGAAGTCAAAGTCATGGAGGCCTATACGGTACTATTTTTATCGTATTGTATTCTGTTACTGTTAAAATTTTCAGCAGGAGTGTCAAACTCAAGGCCCGCGGGCCGGATCCCGCGGGTTTAAATCTGGCCCACGAGCCCAGCCCAGCCTGGAAATATCAAAGGACCAGCCTGCGATGCCTCTGCCGAGCAAAACGGGCTGCGTGCAGGCCGTCCGTGGCCCATTTTCGGCCTCCCCAGCCTCCTGCAGCACTCTGCCGTCCAAAAGCAGGCTTTGCAGAGGCCTTGGGAGGGTGCTGCAGGAGGCATCTATCCTATCTCTCCCCCGCCCCCCACGGAAGAGAACTACAATGCTGATCCGGCCCTCGAAGAAATCCAGTTTGACACCTCTGAATTACAGTAACAGAATCTTGCAAGTCTCAACGTGCTTCACCGCCCCCACCCCTTATCTTCAGGAGAATTAGGGAAGGTTTCGTCCGCTTTCTCAAATTACATTTCTGCCCTAGCCTCAATTTGCTTTTATCTGGTGGTTGTCTTGGTTGCAACTCTTCTTCCTGTTCCTTCAAGTTAGTTAGTTATTCCTTCTGACCACCCAGTCTCCAGATCGTTATTTAGATGATCTCTAGAATTTTTTAAAGTTTCTCCTTTTCGGTCATGTTAAAAAAATTACAGATTCAGGTCCATTCTCAAAAAAAAAGAAAAAAAAAGAGAGAGACTGCACAGATGGCCACCGAGTTATATATGGCCTCGTGAACAATCCGGATGTCACAAACCAGACTTACCTTGGAGCTCAAGGATAAATGTGAAACACAGTTATTATATAATCTGGAAATTATTTTACGAATCGCTAGACAAAAGGAGGATAGCCGAGACAAGGATGCAGTGAGAAATATATACGTTATGACGGATAAATATGTATGTAAATTGCATAAATAGGTACAGGTAAAGACAGGGGTGGGTTGTAAAAATGTTTACTACCGGTTCTGTGGGCGTGGCTCATTTTTGTGGGTGTGGCTTGGTGGAGGTAATGTGACTGGGTGGGGGTGGCCAACTTTTTTTTTTTTTACTTTTAAAAGCATTTTTTCTGCAACCTTAAGAGGTTGCAGAAAAAAAATGCTTTTTAGAAGCCTCTGACGATCCCAGCTGAGCCTCACAATCATCAGAGGATTTTTTTTAAATTTTATTTTTAAAAGCATTTTTTTCGGCCGGAGAGGTTGTAGAAAAAATTGCTTTTAAAAGTAAAAAAAAAAAAGCCTCTTATGAGGTGGGCGGGGTAAGCTAGCGGCGACCGGGCCGGGGACCAATGTTATTACCGGTTCTCCGAACTATTACACATTCTTACTACCGGTTCTTGCGAACCGGTGCGAACCGGGAGCAACCCACTACTGGGTATAGATTAATAGACAAGTATGTATAATTGTGTAGAAATATGATATAGATTGTTAGTATGCTGTTATGTATAAATAAAGTATAAGGTTAAAGAATGATATTATAATATTAACTTTAACATAATTTGTATTAGTTTAGTGTTGGAAGATATTTAGAACCAGTGATGTCATATCTATGTCCGATGTTTTTAAGTTTGAATGATTAATAAAAAAAAAATTAAAAAAAATCCTGAGGTCACAAACGTCATATTTTGATGGGTCAGGGAAGGTGGCAACTGAGTTTGATCTTAGTAACAATTCTTTTGTCTCCAAGGGCTTCGTAGCTCCCTTGAGTGGGTGCAGTTGCTGCCGTGCAGAGCCATAAACATGAAAATACTTTCCTGGTGAATTATGATGTCAGGGTAGTGTAGATTTAAATAAGCAGGGATATTTGTTATTATGCCGAATGATTTGTACCGCTGAACCATTGTACACTTAAATGCCTTTTAGAGCTCTGGAAACTTGCACAATTAAATTGCCCAACCGTAATCAATTATTCTTCCACGCCTGATCCCATTACATCACTTTAATGGGTTGTTGTGACAACGAAAAGGAGAGATTATTCTTATGGTCTAGGATAAGCTAGGATCAGTTAAAATCTCTCTCTCAAAATGACCCGTGGCAGTTGAGGGGGGTCTGCGTTGTGGGGAAAATGCATCCCCTTTATTCAGGGGTGGGCTTCAAAAATTTTAGAAAGAGGATCTCTGCCCAGTTGCTGGTGGGTGTGGCCATGATGGGCGTGGCCTAGTTGGCCTCCTGCACCACAGGGCGGGGGGCCGTTTTTGCCCTCCCTAGGCACCAGAGGTTTTTCTCGAGCCTCCGGTAGGGTGAAAACGGCCTTCCCAGGCTCTAGAGGCCCTCGAACATCCAGTAGGCCCGTTTTTCGCCTTCCCCAAGCCTCCGTGTGTGCCCTGCATTTATCTGCATCCAAAACGGGCCATGTGGGGACTCCTTGGAGGGGCGGGGTGGGTGGGGCCAGCCAGGAGTGGGATTTGGGGGTTCTCCGAACTGCACAGAATCTTTGCTAGAGGTTCTACCGAACCCCTACGAACCCCCAGCAGCCTATCCCTGCCTTTTTTGATCATGTTGTGCAACTTAAGGCTATGGTGGCAACATCTTTGCGCTTGGAAGCCTGGGTTGTATATATTTGTAAGCATGTTGTATGAATAGAATTTTAGAACAGAATAGAGCTGGAAGGGACCTTGGAGGCCTTCTAGTCCAGCCCCCTGCTCAATCAGGAGAACCTATACCATTTCAGATAGTGGCTGTCTAGTCTCTTCTTGAAAACCTCCAGTAATGCCCTCAACTTCTGGTGGCAAGCTGTTCCAATGGTTAATTGCCCTCACCGTTAGGAAGTTTCTCCTTAATTTCAGGTTGCTTCTCTCTTTGGTTAGTTTCCAACCATTATTTCTTGTCCTGCCTTCTGGTGCTTTGGAGAATAATTTGATCCCCTCTTCTATGTGGCAGCCCCTCAAATACTGTTATCATGTCACCCCTAATCCTCCTTTCCTTTCCTTTCCTTCCCTTCTTCCTTCCCTTTCCCCTTCCCTTCTTCCTTCCCTTCTTCCTTCCCTTTCCCTTCCTCCTTCCCTTCTTCCTTTCCTTTCCTTTCCTTTCCTTTCCTTTCCTTCCTCCTTCCCTTCCTCCCCTTCCTTTCTTTTCCTTTCCTTTCCCTTTCCTCTTTGAATCCAGCTCTGATTCCCAGAGAGCCCAGCCAGAGAGAATGCAGATGAATTAGACCTCCAGTTCCAAGCATCCCCGTTTCTGAGAAGGAATCCCATTTGCTCTTCTGCACGTCTCTGTCAGTTTTAATTATTTTTATTATTCCGCTGTTCTTTCCTACCACAAGCGAACGCGGCTCCCAGAGCTGGGAACAGCTTCAAAATATGCACCAGCAGCTTTCCACGATCGTACCACGTTTCTTGTCTACAAGGATTTAACACTTGGGGCTTTGCAATTTGAGACCGGAGGCAATAACCCTCCTGTCCCACGAACAAGGAAGAAAAGGCAACAGCTGCTGTCTGTTCCCATAAGCACCGGGGCTCCATTCAGACAAGGTCTTCAATTCCACCGTGGCTCAGCAGCGGATCACCTCCAGCGCACCTCCCACCCGGCTCCCACGGAGGATGTAGGCGACAGCGTGTGAACGCTAAAGGGAGAAGGCTGGGCCGCATCTGCGCCGACAATGCAACAACTGCTGCGCTCACGGAACGTACAACAATTGTTCCCACCCGTCCTTGTGATGCTTGTTTCCCTCCAGCATCTGTTCGTTTCTCCGACAGATAGCGCTTCGGAGCAATTATTGTTTCCATGCTCTGTTGAATAGAACATATTTTGCGGGTATTTATCAGCTCCACTGATGGGAGCCTTCCGTGCACTGTGCAACTATAGATAGTCCTTGACTTAACAAAAATTCGTACTGCACTGTACTGAGCAATGGGGCTTATGACCATTTTTCACAGTTACGAGCAGGGATGGGCTGCTGGGGGTTCGGGAGAACCTCTAGCTAAGATTCTGTGCAGTTCAGAGAACCTCCAAATCCCATTCCTGGCTGGCCCCGCCCACCCCTTCCCTCTCCTCCCCGGAGTCCCCATGTGGCCCGTTTTGGGTGCAGGTAAGTGTAGGCGCGCATGGAGGCTCAGGAAGGGCAAAAACGGGCCTACCAGACGTTTGGGAAGATTCCGGCCTCCAGAGGGCCTCCGGAGCCTGGGGAGGCCGTTTTCGCCCTCCCAGAGGCTCAAGTAAAGCTTCCGGAGCCTGGGGCCATGCCCACCATGGCCACACCCACCTAGCATCCGGGCAGAAAATTCCTTGCTAAAATTTTTGAAGCCCATCCCTGGTTACGACTTTTTGTAGCATGCCCATGATCTTGGGATCAAAATTCAGGTGCTTTGTAATTTAGGACCGTCGTGTTCCGGGGTCTACCTTATGCGACCTTCTCACAAGCAACGTCAATTGGGGGTAGCCAGATTAAACTTAACAACCATGTTACTAACTTATCAACCACAGTGATTCATTTAACAGCGATGGCGAGCAAGGTCGTAAAATGGGCAACACTCACTTAACGAATGTCTCACTTAGTGACAGAAATTTGGGAGGGGCTCAATTGTGATTCGTAAATCGAGGTCTGCCCTTACTGAAGGGATTCTGAAATTGATAAGACTGGCTTCTCTCGGAATTGACATCTTTTTGAAATTGACCAGCTATCCAGAAGAGTATTTCTCCACATCTTAACCACTTTTAAGATGTATGGACTTCAACTGGCTTCATGCTGGCTGGAGGATTCTGGGAGTTGAAGTCCACACATCTTACATTTGCCAAGTTGAGAAACTCTGATCCAGAGTATCCTACCAAGCATAGCAACCATATTTCTCAAATTCAGGAAGCTTTTAAAAACATTTGCATTTGAAACATGCATTTGGGGACGGAGGCTAGAAGGGGTTCTGTCTCTGCACTGGGGATGAATCTGGCCTGTCTGATTTTATGTTGTTATGGTTTCTAGGATAACATTATAAATTATGTGGGGTTTATTATTATGGTTCATTGCACGGTCACTGGATTTGGTTATTTTTATCCATCTATCGAGCCTTCCCAAAGATGTGGGATAGGCTGATGTGGCCTATCTGTGATGGTGTTAAAGGTCTCGTCACAGGATGTAAGCTGTTCTAAGTAAAGCTGCCTTTTGCAATTGACCGATGGTGATTTTGTCAATGCCGATTTTGCTCAAAGTGTTGCTTCAGCTGTTTTAGGATTGTTTCCAAGGTGCCTGTTATTGGTGTTATCTTGGCTTTCTTTTGCCACAGTTGTAGTAGTAGTAGTGGCATTTTTATCCACCTATTGAGGACTCCTATTATTATTATTTCATATTCTGGGTATAGTAACTTTGCTTTACTACACTGCTACAAACAGTATGTTTTGTCGGCACCCGTTTAGAGTCAGATGATTGAAGGGTCCTAAAACCACTTGCAATAAACAAAGCAATGCATTTAAGAGGAAGACAGGCAGACACAAACAGAATACAGGATGATGGGAGGGATGCTTCTTTCCCCCAAGGAGCTGGTAGACAAAACAGTTGCCTTCCTTTAAAAAAAAACAAACCTACTTCAAATAGGCAAGGATAAAAGATTCAACGCACATCTGCAAATGGAAAACGGAACTTAAAAGAGAGGGAGGGAGGGAGACAGAGATTGAGATAGATAGATGATAGATAGATAGATAGATAGATAGATAGATAGATAGATAGATAGAAAGATAGGAACAGAGATTGAGATGAAAAGAGATTGAGAACGAGAGAGACAGATAAATTGAGGGAGAGAGAGGGGGGAGAAAGAAAAAGATTGAGAGAGATTGGCAGAGAAAAATTGAGAAAGATAGAGAGATAGAGTGAGGAAGAGAGAAATTGAGAGAGAGAAAGAGAGAGATTAAGAGAAAAAGAGAGAGATTGAAAGAGGGGGGAGAGAGAAAGAGAGAGATTGAGAGGAAGATAGACAGGGAGGGAGAGAGAGAAAGATTGGGAGGGAGAGAGAGAAAGAGATTGAAAGAAGGAGGAAAAGAGATTGAGAGACAAACATTGAGAGAGAGAGAGATTGAAAGAAAAAGAGAGATTGAGAGAGGGGGATAAACAAAGATTGAGAGAGAAAGACAGAGATTGAGAGGAAGAGAGACAGGGAGGGAGAGAGAGAAAGAGGGAGAGAGATAAAGAGAGAGAGAGAAAGATTAAGAGATTGAGAGAGAAAGAGATTGAGAGAGAGGAAGAGAGAGAGACAGGGAGAGAGAGAGAAAGAGAGGAAAAGAGAGAGAGAGAGGGAGGGAGGGAGGGAGGGAGAGAGACAAAGAGAGAGAGAGAGACAGATCAAAACTCACAGCAGCCCCCGAAGCCTGCGCTGCAGGGTTGCTAGTTGCTAAGATTGTGGCGCACGTTCCTGTTCTCTAGTTTATGAGGTATGAGCCTGCAGCTCGCGTTTGATGCGCAGGTAATACTATGCGGTATTGTCTGCCACGAGCACCCAGCCGCTGTGAGAAAGCGGTTGCAATCACAGGACTGCCTGCACGAGAGGCGACACTTTTGATCCTGCCCAGAGTTCATTTTGACTCACTCACTCTGCCAGACAAGCCGAGGACCTCTAACCACTCTTCTTCCTACCTTCCAAACACACAGAACTGTTCAGACAACAAACGGCGCCTGCGTTTTGTGCGGATAAATCCTAGACTTCTAGATATAAATACTGGGGGTTTCTCAATTTTTTTTAAAAAAATAAGAAGTGTTCCAACTCAAAAGCCCATCTTCATCGCCGTCCTTGAGCTGGCTTTTTCAAAAGGCCGCCATTGTGTTGATAAGAGCTTCAGGGTTTTATTTCAGGATACTCAAGTCAATAGGCGTAAAACTCTCGCGCCCGCACACACAATCAAAGAGGAGAGAGCAGTGAAAATCAGCTAACGGCAGGGGTGAAATCCAGCAGGTTCTGAAGAACCGGCAGCGGAAATTTTGAGTAGTTCGGAAACCCGGCAAATATCACCTCTGGCTGGCCCCAGAGTGGGGTGGGAATGGAGATTTTGCAATATCCTTCTCCCAGGAGTGGGGTGGGAATGGGAATTTTGCACTATCCTTCCCCCTGGAGTGAGGTGGGAATGGAGATTTTACAGTATCTTTCCTCTGCCATGCCCACCAAGCCACGCCCACAGAACCGATAGTAAAAAAAAATTGGATTTCACCACTGCCCAAGCGGTTGACATTTGTTTGGAGGACTGACCTGGTCTGGAAGAACGCAAGGGGTTACACATCATGGGCTCCATTCCCAAATCTTGGAACAATATTGAGGTCCTGTAAAAGCGAAAAACACATTCGTCGTATGATTTGGGAGCGTGTGAGAAACAGAACAAGGCTAGGCAACAAGCCCTGAGGAATCATTTAAGGCAATGTTTCTCAACCTTGGCCGCTTGAAGATGTGTGGACTTCAACTCCCAGAATTCCCCAGGCAGGGTAGCTGGGGAATTCTGGGTAGTTGAAGTCCATGCATCTTAAAGTGGCCAAGGTTGAAAAACACTGATGTAAGGATTAGAAAGAAAAGGACCAAACCCAAACTCACTGTCGGATCTGCCACAACTCTGAATAAAAACGATCCTTGACTCCCATTTGTTGAGAAAGGTATAGTTTATTAGAGATCAAATATATTGCATTGCTGCAATAATTACTGTTTTCGTCAGTCCAAGAGTAGTTTGGTATGTGGCCCCCTCCTTTTCCCAGCTGAGTGACCTTGAGGCAGCATTTCAAGGAGATACAGCACTTACTTTCATTTCCCCAAGCATTCCCCCCTTCCCACTGTTCATGGGAGTCTGTCACCCACCCAAGCATTTCCCCCCTTTTCACAATTCATGGCTGTCACCCACCCAAACATCCCACAGTTGATGGCAGTCTGTCACCCCATAGTAGCCGAGTACAAGCAAGCGTAAGGTGGCAGCTGAAACTCACAGGTACAAGTTCCCTGTTCGAATGCACCACGTAGCATTCAAAGGTTAACAGCCTTATTTAGAAAGACCAGGTTTCTAGATCTTATGATTACGGGGAGCAAAAAGGCTCTGTAAAGTGCCCCAGATGCCCCATCGCATCTTACCCATCGTATGCATCAATCCGGACGCAGCGACTTCCGTTCCAAGTCCATGCACAGTAAGGATCCTTGGCGAGAATGCAGTCGGAGCACGTCTTGTACTTGCTGCAATTGGCCACGGGGACCTGGATGACTTGTGTGTTGGAGCCGATAAAGAGGACTCTCTGAGAAAAGAAAAGAAGAGTTACAGGTCATCCTTGCTTAACGACTGATCACTTAATGGCTGCTCGAAGTTATGATGGACCCCTTAAAAGACACTTGGGACTGGATTCAAAGTTCCGATGGCTGCCCCTATCACCCTATCAGTCAACCATCTCAATTTGGACAATTAGGAAAGAAAGACTCCTGGCCCATATTTCGTCAAAAGTACCGTATACTTTACTAAAGCCAAAGTAGCTACAGAAGAGGCAAAGCCGGATCTGAGATTTTCGCGTGCAAAAAATACGCTTAACCTTCCCTTGCTCCTGAGCCAACTGGGAGCAACCAGTTAGCGGTCAATGTTCAACCATGACATCATCACAGTCTGGCCACTCAGCAGCTGGCTCAGCATCCCGTGGTCACGTGACCATGATTTATGACAGTCCCGTCCCCTCCCCACCCCACCCCAAAACAGACATTTACTTCTGGTTTCTGGGAAAAAACAGCCATTGCGGGCAATAGGGTCATTTAACAGCTATAACATTTGCTTAACAACTGCCATGAAAAGATGTCAAAACTAGGTCAGACATATGACGACCTGCTATACCACCAGCATGATTTGTGATAGTAATTCTAGGCTCAATTGTGGTTGTTAATGTCAAGGACTACCTATAGCAGAGTTAAGACTCTTCCCATCTAGATCAGTGGTGGGTTCCAACCAGCTTTACTACCGGTTCTCTTCGTGCATGTGCTTTGCGCGCGACCGCCGCACGCATGCTCGCTTCACTCGCAGGTGCGACAAACTTGCGCTCCGCGCAAGCACGTTAGGTATCTTCCCAGCTGAGGTGTGGCAATCCACTCTACCACGCCTATCAGCTGGGCTAAAAAAGAAGAAATAAAGGTAGGAATAAAGTGGGGGCGGGTGGGAGGGCCCAGCTCCCGGACAAAGAGAACCGGTTCAGTGACGTCACATCGTCACCGCTACCGGCTCGGCCGAACCGGGCCGAACCGGGAGGAATCCACCACTGATCTAGATCCATTCTAATACTTAGGAGGCCTGAAAAAAACCACCCTCCACTTTCTGAAAGCTGGGTGGGAGTCCTATGGGCAAGACAGACTATGGCAAAGGCCTTCAGCTAAGCACGACACCCAGTTTCTGTTTGTCCAATCACCTAAGTTTCTAGTCCTGATGATTACAGGAGGCAGGCGACTCTGACATCAGAAAGGATCGGTGGCTTCTATAATTCTGACTCAAAGGCCGAGTTCAACATTATGCTGGATCAGAGCTAAGCCAGGCTGGGCGGCATGGGGTTCAATGCCCTTTGCAAACCCAGTGTCAACCCTGAAGCGAGCCTGCCTGAGGCCATCTTTGAGGTTTCGTGGTTGCCACAAAGCGAAGGGGGGAGAAAGGGAGGGGGGAATTTTAGATAGCTCGGCTTGGCCCTCAAAATAAAAAAGTTCTTTTGCGGGAACCAAGGTCACTCCAACAAGCGGATGAGAAGAGGAGGAGTGAAGTAACCAGGCAACCTGCTAACACCCCTATTGGACAATATGACCGATGACAGGAAGGGGGAACGTTTACTTTTTAATGAGGTGAAACCCGCGGGGACTTTCAGAGTCGGCTTTCACCACTTGTGCCGATACGATGTATCCAATATTTTTTTTTTTTTTGAGAAATCGACCTGCCTCAGAGTTCTGCTTTCAATGGGTGCGTTATTTGGAACGCGGACACCCAGACAGTGCCTTAGCCTGTTGGGTGACCCAAACCATCACACTAAACCAGCTGATTCACTTGGGTGCAGCCATGTGAGGGGAAACCCAGACATTCTGCTAAGCCACCTTGGCCTCGGGGGCAGCGTAGTCTGCTAATCTGGGGCTCTCTGCTGTGCCGCGCCTTCCCAGTTCCTGACGAGTAACTTTCTCCCCTTCTTCGATGGCTTTTGTTCTGCCAGATCCTTATCACCAACAGGCGCCTTTGCATACCAATTATCAGATGGAAGATAGTGGCTTTAAGCTGGCGCATTTATTCTGGGTTGGGTTGGTGAGGACAGCCCTGGGATGGAAGTATCAGTACTATCTGAAATGTCAACTTTATCCTAGGTATCAATTTTCCCTAGGAGTGTCTGCAGAGGCCCACCATAACACCTCAGGGATGTGTCTGAAGGCACCGTCACAAAAATGCAGCCGCCAAATTCCTACTTCCTGATGTCTGATGCAATAAAACTCATGGCACCTGCACCATGACATCTCTGTGCCCAGGTCAGCCTGCCAGCTCCCTCCTGACCCCCACCTGCAGATCCTCCTGTTTTCCCCCATGGCACCAGGACTTCCGATTCTTTGCAAACAGGGTGGCCAAAGGCTTAAGAATTCTGGAAAGCTTTAGAATTCACCATCTCTGGACCTTTCTTACCTTCGGTACTGATAAGACCAGGCTCTTGATGGGTTGGGCTTCCTCAAAAACTTGCAGTTCTTCTATGAGATGGACACCTGAAGGCAAGGCCACCGCTTTGTGCAACCAACCGTTCTCTGCACAAAAAAATCAGAGCAGGTTTTTCAATTCAGTGGCTGCAAGAACCTTCCCCTCCTTAGGACAGTTCATAGCTTGGCGGGAAAACACCAGCTTTGCGTACAAAATGTCAATCCCAGCGTCTCCAAAAAGGCAGAACAAGTTCAGGGATGACTGCTAGTCATTGATGGGAACTAGCTGGACCAGGTTTTGACTTAGCAGAAGACAAACCACAAGGGGAAACAATACGGAAACCATTTGCTGTCCTTAGATCTGACCGCTTCTCTGTCTCATTCATTTTTTGTTTTGAAAATGTTTTTAATGAAGGGCAGGTGCCCTCCTCAGGAAGAGGTGGTCTCACAAACAAGCTGGCCTATAGAACCACCAGCCCCATGAATTGCACCCAGAAAGAAACTGGGGAGGCGGTGCAGCTCGCGCAACTGCAGTGTGACGTGAATAAATCAAGGAACACCCAAACACTGGGTTAACTGCCACATTCTGGACCAGTTAATTTCAGGAGGTCTTCAGACATGTATACAGCATGTCTGAATATCTTCTGCAGTAGTCCAGTCAGGAAGTGACCAAGGCACAAGTGATTGTGAGCAGGGCCTCCCATTCCAGTTGCAATTGGCACCCTCTTTTTATTTCAACGGCTGTGAATTCTGTTCATTCACAGCCCATAATGAGTCACAAATAGTTTGCCACAGTTGTTTGGGATAAGGCTGATAAGCACCCACCTTTATCTCCCTTGACACGCTGCCAAAAACCTAATTGTCAATTAGCTTTGCAAGGCCATATGGAGCTCAGAGTCAAAACGGAGCTTCAGAATTTAAACCGAGCAGAACGAACAAAGTTGCTTCCTGCAAAGGGTCATGTCCCTTTGCCCCACCTTTATGCCTTATGTGAGGGGCCAATCATCTCCAAGCCTTACTCCCGAGTCGGCCCTTTTGTCTTAACTGTTCTTGCCTTCTGGCAGCTCTGCGCATGCGTGCATTGGGAACAGGCTCCCCCTGTTCCTCTGCCTCGCTGATGTCAGACTCTGGAATTGCAGAGTCAGCACATAACTGCCAGATGGCCCTGGCCTCATCTCTGCCTCTGACGCAGAGCCCTTGTCCGAGCCTTTCCCAGACTCCAGGATTGGTTCATGTTCCTCCCCAGACTCCTCACTGTCCGACTCTGCTGCCAACTCCGGCGGACCACAACAGCTCCAAGGAGAACTCCCAAACTGTGTACCAACTCTGTCCAGGGATGTAACAACCTCACTGAGAGTCAAAGATGACACATCAGCAGACCTCAAGGGACCAAAACCTCAAAGCAACTCTCTTCTGCTAGGGTTGAGTCACAGGCGGGTTCCTTCCCGTCTAGAGCCTCACATCTCCAGGCACTGTGTCAATAGCATCACTTGACTGCAGAGCAGGAATCTAGGGCTGGATCTCTCTCCTCCTGCCCCACCAACACCCACTGGAACTTAGCATGGGGAAAGGAAGAGAACCAGTGCAAAGTAAGTGCCTCCCACTTCCAATCTCCAGAGCAATTATCCTGGTCCTCATAGGTCCAGAAGGAGACCACATTTGATGGTACTGAAAGCCAACGAGAGATCTATGAGGACCAGGATAATTGCACCAATATAGTCCTGATCCTTCCAGAAATCGTCCATCAGTGCAACCGATGCCATCTCAGTATGGCACCCCAGCCTGAAAAGAGTCCAGATAATTTGCTTCATCCAGGGCCTTTGGCATCAGAGTGCCAATCTCCCTCTCAACAACTTAGTCTCCAAAGCACCCAAAGGCCAGACAAGGAATCATGGATAGAAACTGACCAAGGAGAGATTCAACCTGGAAATAAGGAGGAATTTCCTGGCAGTGAGAACAGTCAACCCATGGAACAGAAGTTGCCTTCGGAAGTTGTGGGAGCTTCATCGCTGGAAGCTTTCGAGAAGAGACTGGACTGTCATCTGTCAGAAACGGTGTAGGGTCTCCTGTTTGGGTGGGGGGTTGGACTGGATGACCTACAAGGTCCCTTCCAACTCTGTTAATCTGCATCTATCTAAGATGATCAAAGGCTTGGCGACTAAAACATGAAGAACGGTTGCAGGAACTGGGCCTGGCTAGTCTAGGGAAGAGAAGGACCAGGGGAGACAGGATAGCAGCCTTCCAATATTTGAGGATCTGCCACAGAGAGGAGGGAAGGGGGTCAAGCTATTTTCCAAAGCACCTGAAGGCCAGACAAGAAACAATGGATGGAAACTGACCAAGGAGAGATTCAACCTGGAAATAAAAGGACAGTGAGAACAATCAACCCATGGAACAGAAGTGGCCTTCGGAAGTTGTGGGAGCTTCATCGCTGGAAGCTTTCGAGAAGAGACTGGACTGTCATCTGTCAGAAACGGTGTAGGGTCTCCTGCTTGGGCAGAAGATGATCTATAAGGTCCCTTCCAACTCTGTTAAAAAAAAACCTTCCTTAAAAAAGGAAGCGTTTAAAAGTGGGCCAAAGTTATGCAACCTTGTTAAGAGTCCAAGGATGACCTCTTGAGAAAGGGACCTCCCCACCACTTCCTTCAGGGCAGGTGGTATCACCACTCCCCTCCTCCAATTAAGGCATTAGGTACCACTCGGACCCAACCGCGTGCCGCCTTTCCAGGTTCGACCAGCTAAGAGAGGCATGGCTTCCGAAACAGAGAACGCAGGACCATTTTAAAATTGCGCAGTTTGAGTCGGATGGCCATTTAAACGCTTTGAGTAAACAAACAGCCTCTCTTGCCAGATGTGTCCAATTCCCAAACCATAAATGGCAACTTAGCCTGCTCCCATCTCTCCAGATGAAGGCAGTTCAGCTTCCCTGCATCCAAGCATCCGTCATAATTATTGCATTGCCCGCCAGACCTAATCTAGGCTGGCTTCAATTAAAGAGACGGGCGGTTTTTGCAGTCCAGCTAGATGAAACGCAGGAGGCCCGCGTTTCAAATGAGCTGTTGGGGTTATTGCAATTTTTTTTTTTTTACTTCTTTGCTTTTCGCTGTTCTTTTTGGGAGCTTTAATCACTTTCTGCTGAACGCATCAAAAGAAGGATTTGTTTATTAAAAAAAAATAATAATCATCATCAGCTAAGTGGTTAGAAGAAGCAATTAAAGAGAGCGCTGCCACCGACTGAAAATGCTCCTTGATGAAGAGAGTTGTGAATTACTCACTTTGAAATTGCTAATAATAAAAACGGCAGAGGAGAAGAGCTCGGTCTCCAAAGGGGCATTTTGCACTTGGTTGACAAAACAGGAGAAAAGGGGCTTCTCCTCCGTCCCACGAACCCTCCTAAAAAAAATTGTCTCCTGCCTCTGTTCAATTTTTAACTAGCAGAACTGAAGGGAAGATAATGCAAGCTATTTCTCCGATTAACTTTGATGAGGGAGTCAGCAGAAGTTGTTTTTAGGGGAAACGGAGAAAAGTATCACTTAAACGCCAACATAAAAAGGCTCAGGTGTGCCCAGTCTGCTATGGCACAAAATATGACTTTTTTAAAAAAAATGTGATTTATATGCCACCCTTCTCCGGAGACTCAGGGCAGCTTACAATGCGTTAAGCAATAGCCTTCATAGTTTTGTATATTTTTATACAAAGTCAGCTTATTGCCCCCACAAACTGGGTCCTCATTTTACCTACCTTAGAAAGGATGGAAGGCCAAGTCAACCTTGAGCCCGGTGGGATTTGAACTTGCAGTAATTGCAGGCGGCTGGAAGCTAAATACTACTTTTAACAGTAGCATTAGTCTGCTGTGCCACTCAGGCTCAGACTTCCTTGTTTTGTGCTTTTGAGTTGGTTTTCGACTCCTGCCGATGACAGTGGGTGTCACTAACTTAACAGCTGCATTGATTCAGGCTTAACCACCGTGGCAAGAAATGTTGTAAAAGGGGGTGAAGCTCACTTAACGGCCATCTCGCTTAGCAACAGAAATTTTGAGCTCAATTGTGGTCATAAGTCAAGGACTGCCTGTATAAGGAGAAATCCCTTCAGTCTTCTTGGCAGGACTTTTAGAAATGTTTTGCTTTTATCTGCCTGGCTTGTTTTGCTTTTATCTGCCTAGATTGAGGGCCCAGTCCACTGGATTTGTGCCTAAGGCAGGACTAGAGTAGAGTAGAGTAGAGTAGAGTAGAGTAGAGTAGAGTAGAACAGAACAGAACAGAACAGAACAGAACAGGAGGAGTAGAGTAGACTAGAGTAGAAGTAGAAGTAGAAGTAGGATGGAGGATAGGATAGGGAGAGGAGGGGAGGGGCGGGGAGGAGAGGAGAGGAGAGGAGAGGAAAAAGGAAAAGAGAAAAGAGAAGAGAAGAGAAGAGAAGAGAAGAGAAGAGAAGAGAAGAGAA
>WNWU01000075.1:1740232-1772905 GCA_012654045.1 Ptyas mucosa
CATCCCATCCCATCCCATCCCATCCCATCCCATCCCATCCCATCCCATCCTTTTATCTTATCCCATTCTGGAAACTGGCTGGGAAATTGTAGAAGTTGAAGCCCATGCCTCTTAAAATTGCCAAAGTTGAGAAACCCCGGGGTTATCATGAGTAAAGCAACTAGGCAGGAGAAGGTCTGCGGAAGCTGGATCTTCCCTTTTGCCCTTCTGAGAAATTATCCCCGGCACGATAGTCGCGTCATTATCTCCTCTCCTTCAGCTCCAAACCGAGCACATACAAACACACACCCGATGGTCACTTACCCACAATGAGGCTCGTGTATCCCTTGGCAGGATCGTACGGACACTTGCCCTTCCCTTCCTCGAAGGAGAACCTGTCCAAGGAGAAGGTGGCCAGATCCTGAAAAGGACATGGGTAGGGGGAAAAAAACCAACAGGCTGTTAATAAACCCCCAACGATGAGCCGAGCTTGCTCCAAACGTATCTCATATGGAAAAAAAAAACGTTTCTGCTCTACTCACAATGTAGCCACATTTGGGCTGGAAGGCGTACGTGCCACAAGTGTACATGTGAGAGGTGTTGTAGGTCTGGAGGAAGCGGATGTAGTTGAAACATTCGGTCTGGGGAAGGAAAGAAATAGGTTTGTTAACAAACCTTTCCCACAACCCACCTGTGCACCCAAGAGGACCTGCGCTGAGCTGTTGCGCGAGATTCAACATCCTGAAATTGTAGCCGTCTTTTTAACAGCGGGTAGCTAATTCTCAAGGCGGCTGAGATTGGCTTGAGGTTTAAAAAAAAAAAAGAGAGAGAGAGAGAGGAAGAGATCAGAGAAAGCTGAGCGGAGAAAGGAATTTAGACATCAGAGGGAAAGCTCCGGCAGCCTGCAGCACAGCCCCTCCCCGATCCTTAATTTTAAAGAGCATCTTTAATGGCAAAATGCAGAGCGCACCTTTTCCAGGGCAAAATGTGCAACCGTGGTTAGCAGAGGGGAAGAAAAGCCAGCATTTAAGTCAACCCTGACTTATTGTACCTTTTTATTATTATTATTATCTTTTATTCATTAAACGTGAAACTCAGTCAACTTGAATTATTATGATGATGATGATGATCTCTTTTATTCATTAAACGTGAAACCCAAGTCAACTGAACATTTAAAAATGTGTCACAAATACCCTGTTTTCCCGAAAATAAGACATCCCCTGATAATGAGCTCAATTGGGCTTTTGAGCACATGCGCTAAAATAAGCCTCCCCCCCCAAAAAAATAAGCCCTCCCTGAAAATACTGGCCCTTAGAACTGTCAGGACATCCCCTGGTCATGTGATCAAAATTTGGGAGCTTGGCTACTGACATGAATTTACCAAGGGTGCAGTATCCCAGGGTCGTGGGAATGCAAGTTTCCTAGCTGGCTTCTGAGCAACAAAGCCAATGGGGGAAGTCGGATTTGCTTAATGACCGCATAATTCATTTAACAACTGTAGTGATTTACTTATCAGCTGTGGCAAAAAAAAAAAAAAAAAGAACAGAGAAAATCACAAAATTGGGCACAACTCACTTAACAATGGCCTGTTCTGTCCCAGCTACGGACCCCAAAGAACGCAGCACACACAAAGTCTGTACAAACCTTAGTTTACTAAATTAAATCAGTCTTTTTCAAACAAAGGCTGTTAATTAACTTTCTTAAGCGCCTACAAGAATCCAAAGAATAAATAATCGTAATCTTACTAGGGTTGGCAGAAAGCCCAGAAGCAATTTGCAGGAAACTTGTAGGAGAACTAAGATCAGGACGTGAAGGAGAGTGAACGAAGTTGTTCCCTGCAAATTGCTTCAGTCGGTGTTCCTCCTTAAATAGGCTAAGGGAGTGGCCAATTAGCCCCAAACCTTACTCTCGAGGAGACCTCCTCCTGAGGAGCCACTCCTGCCTTTTGGCTGCTCTGCGCACCCGTGCATCGAGAAGAGACTCCTCCTCTTCTTCCTCTTCACTTATGGGAGCTTCTGGTGGTTCTGAAGGCCTTGGCTGAATCCCCGCCTCTGGCATCACATCTTCTCCAGCCTCCTCATTGTCTGACTTGAGTGCCAGCTGCACAGGCTGCTGGTGCAGCACCACAGCAGCCTCCTCGCTGTCGGAATCAGCTATTAGCTGCACAGGCCACTGACGGGCCACAACACCGCCTTGGTTAGTCACCAAAATTCCAGTTTGAATTGTGGTCATAAATCAAGGACCTTCTGGAATCAGCCTTCTTCCTCTGGCATCCTACAGCCCACCCAGCATAATTCACTGTCTCTAATGGGGAAGGATGAATCAACTCGGGATCTCCCATCTATTTTTAATGAAAGTTACTTCTGATTAATGAAAAAATTACTCTGGGCTATTTAAACTGATATTAAATATACATGATTTGATGAAAGTAAGTGCTCCCAACGCCAGGACTTTCCAGAATAATATTAAACGAGAAGCTGAAAAGATGAAAAACTACAGAACGCGACACAGACTGTGTCCAGCAGTGTAATTTTGGGGGGGGGGTGTGTGTGTGTGTCTTTGCAGCCCTTAGGTCAGCAAAGAAAGAATATGGGTAGTTCTTGACTTACAACCACGACGGGTTCCAAATTTTTTGTTGATAAGTGAGACAAGTGTTGTGAATTTTGTCCCATTTTACAACCTTTCTTGCTGCTGGTTGTTAAGTGAATCACTGCAGTTGTTAAGCTAGTAATGTGGCTGTTAAGTGAATCTGGTTTTCCCATCGATTTTTTTTCTGGTCGCAAAAAGGGATCACATGACCCTGGGACACTGCAACCGTCGTAAATATGAGCTGGCTGCCAAGCGTCCCAATTTTGATCACGTGACTGTGAGGATGTTGCCAGCGGTGAAATCTGCCTGGTTCTATCCGGCTCGCCGAACTGGTAGCGCCGGAGAACATCATTATGTCCCTTTTTTATCTTCTGCACACGCGCAGAAGAGGCACGCGCGCGAAGGTAAGTGGATTTCATCGCTGGATGTTGCATGAGTGGTACGGTGGCCTAGAGGTGGAGCCATCGCCTCACAATCAGGAGACTGTGAGTTCGATCCTAGGTAGAGGCAGATATTTCTCTCTCTGGCCACAATGAGATTATATCTGCTGAATAAAACTCCGCATTGGCGACAGGAAGGGCATCCGGCCAGTAAACACTCGGCTCCATTCAGTTGCCCAGACTCCACCCCGCAAGAAATTATGGGGTCATTCAAAGGAGATGATGACCATGGGGATGTTGAATGTGAAAAACAGTCATAAGTCACTATTTTCAGTGCCGTTGTAACTTCGGTCACTAAACAAACTGTTATAAGTCAAGGACTACCTATATTTTATCTGCCCTTAGCAGCAGCCAACATAGCTACTTTCTCAAAAGCTACTCTCGGGGTGAAAAGAATTATCCACAGAATGAATACATCACTGAATGGGGTTAACAGATATAATTATAAACAGATCTGGAACATGATTTCCCCTGTGAGGTCGCGGATGTAGCTGAATTGACTAGAAAGCTCATCGTCCCAATATTCAAAGTCCTTAATCATCTAGGCCATCTCAGAGCCTTGTTGGCCAACTATAGAGAAGCCACGCTGTCACGGAAAGGTTCCCCAGCCACTACGTGTAGTACTGAATAACCTAATTAAGGGCCTTTTTACTTGCCGCAAACTACAACCTGGGTGGAAAGGGAGCTATAAAAATGTGCAATGCTAACGTTGATGAAGCTCCTATCAACTTGGAGAGAAGAGAACTAGCATCATAGTATGAGCCTCGGTGACACAGTGGTTAGTACGCGGTACTGCAGGCTACTTCAGAGAGAGGAAGGGACGGAGGGAGGGAGAGAGTGACGGAGGGAGGGAGGGAGGGAAAGAGAGAGACGGAGAGAGAGGGAAGGAGAGACAGAGAGGGAGTGAAGGAAAGAGACAGAGAGAGAGACAAAGGGAGGGAGGGAGAGAGAGGGAGGGATGGAAGAAAAGAGAGACAAAGGGGGAGGGAGACAGGAAGGAGAAAAGAGAGAGGGGGACAGAGAGAGAAGGGGGGAGGGAGAGGGAGGGAGGGAGAGAGAGAGACAGAGAGGGAGAGAGACAGAGAGAGGGAGGGAAGGAAAGAGAGACAGAGGGAGGGAGGGAGACAGAGAGGGAGGAAGGGAGAAAGAGAGAAGGAGGGAGGGAGGGAAAGAGATGGAGAGGGAGGGAGGGAGAAAAGGAGGGAGGGAGACAGAGAGAGTCTTAAAGGTAAAGAGGGGACTTGCTTTGTGGTCTTTTAACGACGCAGCATGCATGACTTTGAACAGATCCTAACAGAAGAGAATATTTGTATCTCAGAATTGAACGGTGGGGGTCTTTGTCGTTCTCTGAGCTTGGTGGTTTTCTTGTGAATGTTTCATTACCCAACTAGGTAATGTCATCAGTGCTAGAAGGAAGCAGGGGTTTGGTCTATGAGTTGGGATTGGTCTACTGCAGGGGTCCTCAAACTTTTTAAACGGGGGGGCCAATTCACGGTTCCTCAGACTGTTGGGGACCTGTTTTCGGCCTCCTCGGCTTCCAGAAGACAGGTGGGGGCTGGCGGGTAGGTGTGGTGTTGTGGGTGGGGCAGCCTTGTGGTCCCACGCGGGCTGGATTAATGGCTTCAGTGGGCCATAGTTTGAGGACCTCTGGTCTACTGTCTCACAGACCAAACCCCATGCCTTTCTAGCACTGATTATGTTACCCAGTCAGATAATGCAACGTCTGCAAGAAAACAACCAAACTCGGAGAAGCACCAAGAACCTTCTGGAAGAAATCCTGGAATTCCCAAGGGACATTCCCACCCTTTCTCTCATGGGGGGAGGAGGGGGAGGAGAAGAAAAGAAAGAAGAAAATGGAGTTGGCCATCAATATTTTCTTAAAGCATTTAAACGAAAGGCAATTCCCTCCCTTCCTCCCTCAATCTCACACAATCAAACTTCCTTCTCATCAGTACCATACCCCCATAGGGTCTGGGGCAGGGGTGAAATGCTCCCGGTTCAGACCGGATCGCCCGATCTGGTAGCGATGGCGGCGGGTGGTTCGGAGAACCGGTAGCAAAAATCCCTGCCCTTCCCCCACCATGCCCAGCTGAGCCACACGATCATCAGAGGCTTTTTTTAAAACTTTTAAAAGCATTTTTTCTACAACCTCTCCCGACGAAAAAAATGCTTTGAAAAGTTTTTTAAAAAAGCCTCTGATGATCGCGCGGCTCAGCTGGGATCGTCGGAGGCTTTTCAAAGCATTTTTTCCTGCAACCTCTTGGTCAAAGAAGTGGTAAAAAAAATGCTTTGAAAAGCCTCTGACGATCCCAGCTGAGTTGCCTGATCGCCAGAGAGGCTTTTCAAAGCATTAGAAAAAATGCTTTGAAAAGTTTAAAAAAAAAAAAAAGTTGGCCACGCCCACCCAGTCACATTACCCCACCACCACCAAGCCACGCCCACAGAACCGGTAGTAACAAATTTTACATTTCACCCCTGGGTTTTTTGGGGGGGGGGGGTTAGAGTAGAGGACCTCCAAGGTCCCTTCCAACTCCGTTTTTCCATGTTCTAACGTTAAGGGAATTCTAGAGAAGGGAAAGACCAAACGTGGCATTTTCAGAAAGTGCTTACCTGATTACTTCTGCCTTTTTGGATGCATTCTGCTTTTCTCTCCGCTGGAGCCTCCCAAAGTATCTGCAAAAGAACAATTATTCCTCCTTAATTACCCTCTGAGCAACAACATTTGAAGGTTGACCCCGCCCTGTCTCACCAGCCTTGGGTTGTGCTGCCAGCGTTGACGGGAAGGCAGGCTGATTTAGTGCCCATAAACCCCAAAGGGACCTGCCCTTCCATTAACGACCACGTGGACAAGGCAGATCCTATTTATTTAACCGGGAATTAAAAACAGCCAGCAGGATCGTCCCTCACAAGTCCAAATCCACCTGTCTCTCGTATATCTTTATACCTTTGGCTTATAGAGTGAAGTGTTTTGTAGGTGTGCACAAGGCAACCCATAAAACCAAGGAAATTGGGGAGTTTCAAATGCATCCAAAAACAAGATTAAAAGAGAAGAGAGCCGGCACGTGGGATTAAACGTGGATGCGTAGTCTTTAAGGGACCTGGGTTCCATGTTTGAAATATTGGTGTTGCTGTTCGTTGCGAAGTCGTGTCCGGCCCATCGCAAATGAATGACTCAACAAATGAAATTCTGTTTAGTTCTGACTGTTGTAATATTTCAAACTCATCGCGGCCCGTCGGGTCGGACTCGCGATGGGTTTGAAACATTACGACGGTCAGAACGAAACGGAATTTCGTTTGCTGAGGTTTTGCGGAACCGGCGGAGAGAAAGAAGTCCATGCTTCAGACCTGGCTTAGGACCTCCTTAGATGATCCACTGCTGGAAACAGAAGCTCCAGACTGGAGAGCAGGAGGTCCAGAGTCCAAACCAATGATGAAATCCTGCCAATTCTGTTTGGCTCGCACGAACTGGTAGCGGCGGAGGTGCATGGTTTGGTGAACTGGTAGCGGCAGCAGCGTGAGGCTCTGCCCACCTGCCCGGACATCATTACTTCCTGGTTTTTAACCCTCTGTGCATGCACAAAGCCTCCTGCACATGCACAGAGGGTCAAAAATCGGACATGATGATGGCACGTGTGCAAGCGGAGCACATGTGCGCGCTTCTGAACCGGTTGGGAAGGTAAGTAGATTTCACCAGTCGTCCAAACCCATTCATTCTTCTACTTACCGCTTCCTCCATCTCCATGGTACTGATGCTTAAGGCAAAGATGGCTTCACGGGCTCCAACGTAGAGCAGTCCTTTGCGGTCAGCCAAGGTCAGCGTTGTATAGTTGGACACTCCTGCCATGGAGAAACGTTTGGTCCCTTCTTTCAGTTCTGCAAAGGGAAAGGTGGACAACCTTGAGAAAGTGGTCTTTTGTTAACAGACTCACAGAGTTGGAAGGGACCTTGTAGGTCATCTAGTCCAACCCTCCCCCGCCCAAACAGGAGACTCAACACCATTCCTGACAGATGGCAGCCCAGTCTCTTCTTGAAAGGTTCCAGGGATGAAGGTCCCACAACTTCTGAAGGCAACTTCTATTCCATCGGTTTGATGGTTCTCACTCTCAGAAAATTTCTCTTTATTTTTAGGTTGAATCTCTCCTTGATCAGTTTCCATCCATTATTCCTTGTCTGGCCTTCAGGTGCTTTGGAAAATAGCTTGGTCCCCTCCTCTCTGTGGCAGCTACTCAAATATTGGAAGACTGCTATCATGTCTCCCCTGGTCCTTCTCTTCACTAGGCTAGCTATGCCCAGTTCCTGCAACCTTCTTCATATGTTTTAGCCTCCAATCCCCTAATCATCCTGGTTGCTCTTCTCTGCACTCTTTCTAGAGTCTCAACATCTTTTTCTTATAATGTGGTGACCAAAACTGGATGCAGTATTCTATGTGTGGTCTTACTAAGGCTTTATAGAGTGGTATTAGTACCTTCCTTGATCTTGATTGTATCCCTCTGTTAATGTCAAGGTTGACTCAGCCTTCCATCCTTTCTAAGGTGGGTAAAATGAGGACCCGGTTTGTGGGGGCAATAAGTGACTTTGTATAAATATACAAAAAGTATGAAGGCTATTGCTTAACGCATTGTAAGCCGCCCTGAGTCTCTGGAGAAAGGCGGCATATAAATAAGAATTTTTTTAAAAATGCAATTTAGGCTTTTTTGGCTGCTGCTGCACACTGTTAGCTCATCTTTAACTGGTTGTCCACTAAGACTCCGAGATCCCTCTCATAGTTACTGCTATTAAGCCTGGTTTCACCCAGTCTGTATGTGTACTTTTGGTTTTTCTTGCCCAAGTGTAAAATTTTACTTTTCTCTACACTGAATTTCATTTTGGTCTTCCCTTCCAGCCCCAATTCCATCAACAGAAAACCTGCGAGAGGGGTCTCATTGTCCACAGAACGTCTTCTGTGTGAGCAGACCTGTAGGAAGTCCTCGAACGCACAGGCTCATCATTGTCTGGCTGTCCCAGCTAACTTAACAATGGCCAACAAGCTAAGGACATTGTCAGTGGTGGCATCTTCTGCTTTAGAAAACCCTACTAGGAGAAATATGCCAACTGTCTTCCTTGCATTGTTTTGTTATCTTTTTGGCACTGGAGATTCTCAGTTCAGATTCAGTTCAGAACTTAAGAAGCTTCTTGGATGAGAAGCAAAATGTTTTCACAGGAAGAAAGAAAGCGAAGAAAATCTAGTTGCCTTTTGAAAAAGCACTTGTTTTGACTTAGGCTTCCTTACAAAGCATAAATCACAATTTTAGTCCCCAAAAAACCCTCTTTTATTGAGACAGCTGTGAATTATAGTCATTCACAGCCCCTAATGAGTCCCAAGCAGTTTGTGAATAGTCCAACAGAAGTCTGCCATAGTCTTTCGGGATAAGGCTGATAAGCACCCACCTTTATCTCCCTTGACACGCTGCCAAAGACCTAATTGGCAATTAGCTTTGCAAGGCCACACGGAGCACAGAGTCAAAACGGAGCTTCAGAATTTAAACTGACCAGCACGAACAAAGTTGCTTCCTGCAAAAGCTCACGTGCCTTTGCTCCTCCTTTATGTCTTATGGGAGGGGCCAATCATCTCCAAGCCTTACTCCCGAGTCGTCCCTTTGCTTTAGCTGCTCTTGCCTTCTGGCAGCTCTGCGCATGCATGCACTGGGAACAGGCTCCCCCTGTTCCTCTGCCTTTCCAATGTCAGACTCTGGAGGCTCCGGAATCAGCACATAACTCCCAGATCACCCTAGCCCCATCACTGCCTCTGATGCACAGCCCTCATCTGAGCTTTCCCCAGACTCCAGAAGTAGCCCATGTTCCTCCCCAGGCTCCTCACCGCCACTGCCAGCTCTGCAGGCTGCTGGCGGACCACAATAACACCTTTGGGACACAGTTCTAGCTAGCACGGCCGTGGATGAAAATCCTGGGATTAGATGCCCACACGTCCATTCGAGGCTCAGCTAAGCCTTGCTTTGTTTTCCATGATTGCCGATATCATCTGCATGAATATTATTTCATTTATAAGATGCATGCATGAGTTCAGAGGTGGAGATTCGCATTTTGAATAGCAATTCTGGTTTTGATATTGAAACTTAGCACAGGCATAACTATTCCTTCCTTAGTTTTTTCTGGGACTTCTCTGGATGACATGACGGAGGGTGGAGATGAAGGACACGTTTTCCAGGACAAGCCTCTCCACACCCTTGTCTCGTGGCCTTTCTAAACAAGACAGGCTTCTACATGAATCTTGTTGTTGTTGTTTTAATTCACCCCGCCAAAGATTCTTGGCTCTGTATTCCAGCACCCCAGCGTGCTCCTTCTCCAGTAGGAGAAACCAAATTAATATAATAGACAAAGCTGTTTCCAAATGGTCCCATTTTGCAGCAGGAAAGATCATCTCCCTCTAGAAAACCACTATGCTGGTTTCTAGATATTTCTGCAGAAAACCACAAAGGGATTTCTGCAGCTATGGTGCCGTGAATTTATTTATTTATTTTTTTCAATCTGGAGGGGATGTCCAGACCAAGCATTTTATTCCCTTTCTCTCTCTCTCTCTCTTTTAATTTTTATTTTCCATTTGTCCAATTTACATAATAAACATTTTTTAACAGTACTGTGTCATGTGTCTCTTACAGTTATTTACATTTATTTCCAAACATTTTTGTTTCTCTGTTCTAACCAATTATACCATTTATCCCACACCTCATAAAATTCTGTTTCTTCCTTGCCTTTCATTTCTAACGTGAGCTTGTACATCTCGGCACATTCTAATATCTTACGTATAATCATCTCATTATAAGCTGGTATATTTTCAAGTTTCCAACATTGAGCATAAACAATTCGTGCTGCTGTTACTATGGGTAAAACGATATATTGGAGTTGCTTCTTTATCCTTTGATTAATTATTCCTAATAAAAATAATTCAGCTTTAAATTCAATTTGTTCTCCTGTTATCTCCTGTAACCATCTCCTTATCTGTTCCCAATATTTCTTTGCTTTGAGGCATTGCCACCACATGTGATAAAATGTTCCATCCTTATATTTACACTTCCAGCAGTCTGGTTTCATATTTGGGTACATTTTGGCCAATCTAGCCGGTGTTAAATGCCACCTATAAAACATGTTGTATTGATTTTCTTTATATTCAGTCAACAATGTTAATTTACAGTTTTTGTTCCCTACTTTTTCCCATTCCTCTAAATTTATATTACGGCCTACATTTTGTGCCCATGCTATCATTGGACCTTTCACTCCCCTGTTCCCCTGAAAATAAGACATCTCCTGATAATAAGCTCAATTGGGCTTTTGAGCTCATGTGCTAAAAATAAGCCTCCCCCCCGAAAATAAGCCCTCCCCAAAAATATTTAAATGCAGAGCTAGAAATCCAAAATAATAAATCCTCCCTGAAAATAAGGCCAAGCGTTTATATCGAGGTTCAAAAAAATATAAGACAGGGTCTTATTTTTGGGGAAACATGGTATTTTATTCCCTTTCTCAAGAAGGCTCCCATTTGCGTCTTTAAAAATAATACAATACTTTTTTTTTTTTGAAACAAAATAAAAACCTGGCTTACAAAAATCTCCTTAAATGTCTCCGGTTTCAGTGGGAGTGAATTGCATTTTTTCCAAAAATCTAGAGCTTTTAATTCCAGGCACAGCAACCTTTCATGAAATGACGCGCTTGAAATCAGAAACTTTTAAAACGATAACTTTGCAAGCTTGAGAACATAAACAACGGCATTTGCGTCGAGGAATATAAAATAAAACAGGGGCAGAAGACAATGCTCCAGGAACAATCTCTTCTCCATTATTTTAAATGTCACCAGGGACTTAAAATTGGGACAGAGATCAGTCGATGTTGGGACACACAGCTGCGAATTTAATTCTTTTGAAAGGCAATGCATCCCCCAGCTTGGATGGAAATAAAATGGTTTATCGCTAAGAAGAAAACAGGAGGAAGAGGAGGAGGAAAGGGGCGAGATGGGATAATATGGGTGATGCTTGACTTACAATAATTTGTTTAGCAACCGTTCAACGTTACAACGGCACTAAAAAGAAGGGACTTACGGCCAATTTTCACACTTATCACAGTTGCACCATTATGCCATGGGCATAATTCAGACAGTTGGCAAGTAACTCATATTTATGACGGTTATGGTGTCCCATGGTCAAATAATCTCCTTCTGCGACCTTCTGACAAGCAAACTCAATAAGGAAGCCAGATTTGCTTAACAACCGGGTTATTAATGTATCAACGGCAGTGATTCACTTAACAATGGTGATGAGAACGGTGGTAAAAACGGAGCAAAATTCGCGTCACGACCGCTGCTAACTTAACCGCAGCAAATTCACCTAATAAGTGTTGACAAGAAAGATTCCCCACTCCAGGGGAAGGATACTGCAAAATCCCCATTCCCTCCCCACTTCTGGGGGAAGGATACTGCAAAATCTCCATTCCCACTCCACTCTGGGCCAGCCAGAGGTGGTATTTGCCAGTTCTCCGAACTACTCAAAATTTCCGCTACCGGTTCTCTAGAACCTGTCAGAACCTGCTGGATTTCACCCCTGCTTGGTGGGCTCTAGGCAACATATATATTTCATTTTAATATATGCCGATTAGCGTACCTTCAAAGTCACAATAAAATTATTCTAACAATGATCGCTAAATGAACTTTTGTAAGTCGTGGACCGCCTGCATGTCAAATCGTGCCCTCTTTTTGCACCTGTTCCATCCTTAAGTCAGATGGAGGGGCGTTTCACAAACACCAGGAGTTGGGATCTGGGCTCCGATCCCTCTGCAATGCAGCAGGCGGGTGGCTCTCTGGTGATCTGGCTTTGTTCTAGCTTGCAAGGAAGAAGAAATTCATTTAGCTGTGCTGTTCCTGCGAACCTCCTGACGGAAAGGAAGATCCTGGAATGGATATGGGCTCATTACTGTCCGGAGAGCTAAGATTTACCGTGCCGGAGCTGATATGAAGCCTGAGAGGCAGCAGCTGGGACGACTGATTGGTTTTCATGATTCCCACATGTGAAGTTAGGCAGCGTGGTGGCTCAGTGGGTAAGACGCTTGTTGGCTGGAAAGCAGGCAGCCCAAGTTCGAGACCCAAGTGCCATGTGACAGGGTGAGCTCCCATTCTCCCCTCCAGCTCAGGGGTGTCAAACTTAATTTCATTGAAGGCCGCATCAGGGTTGTTTGCTCTCGGGGCTGTGTGTGTGTGTGTGTGTGTGTGTGTGTGTGTGTGCATGGCCAGGGTAGGCGTGGCGAGCTTGATGTCCTGCAGCCCTCTGCCAGTGAAAATGGAGCCTGGGAGGTCCAGCAGAGGCACCGTGGGCCAGTCCATTACTATTTCCAGGGTGAGTTTGAGACCCCTGCTGCAGCTCCTGCCAACTTAGCAGTTTGAAAGAAGAATGCAAATGCAAGTAGATAAGATAGGTACCATTTTGGTGGGAAGGTAACAGCGCTCTGTGATGTCATGTTGGCCACACGGCCACGGAAATGTCTTCGGAAAGTGCTGCCCCCTAGAGTCTGCAATGAGTAGCAGAGTAAAATCCACAAGGGCTCCTTTCCCTTTATCTCACTTACATGTGAAGTTAGGCTCTTCCTGCATAGAACAAAGGCCAAAGATTACATTGGCCGGTTCAGAGCATCATCAAAGCATGGAAACATGGCAAGGAATAGCCATTCTAGTTTTTCTTGGGGTAAGTGAGTTGAGAATGGACCTATCGTGATATTCATTCTATGAATTGGTAACCCTCTGGTGATGGACATTTTAAGATAAGGTAACCTTTATTGGCATTTTTTTTTTACTCTGAGCACACTGGCACACATTAAAAATGAAATTGTTGCCTACTCTCAAAAGAAAGTATATACAGTATCTACCCATACACATACAGTACACACCTATACACATGCTATATACATTGTTGTGGCCCGCCAGCAGCCTGCGCGGATCGTGGCTGATCCCGATGACAAGGAGGCTGGTGTGGTGTCGTGCCAGCAGCCTGCGCAGCCGGTGCTCGCATCGGACAGCGAGGAGGCTGAAGAGGATGTGATGCCAGAGGCAGAGACTCAGCCAGGGCCTTCAGAACCTCCCGAGGCTCCTTCAAGTGGAGAGAGCGAAGCGGAGGAGCCTCTCCTCAATGCTCGAGCACTCAGGGCTGCCAGAAGGCAGGAGTGGCTACTCAGGAGGAGGAGGTCTCCTCAAGAGTAAGGTTTGAGGATAATTGGCTACTCCCTTAGCCTATTTAAATCGCATGCAGTTAGTAATTTCTTGCTGGAAACAACGTGTAATTATTACACAGCATTTTGGAGAATGAGTGTCTTATCGTATCTTGTTTTCTGGGCTGGTTGCCAATCTTTGCCGGACTTTGTTTATTCTTGGTACGTTATAACTTTGATAAGGACCGTTGGTATGTGTCACAATCCTTGGGAATCCGGAGCTGGGGCAGAACATCTATCTATCTATCTATCTAACATCTATCTATCTATCTATCTATCTATCTATCTATCTATCTATCATCTATCTAACCTAACATCCATCCATCCATCCATCCATCATTTATCTCTCTATTTATCTATCTATCCATCTAGCTAAACACACATACACACACATACACACCTTTATAACCTAGCATATACCCATTCATATATATATATATACAATATAAATTTTAATCACTGTCCATCTTGAACACATAGTGGAAAGAGGACGCTTGAGAGTTTCAAGCTGTCTTGAACAAGGTTGATAATGTATGGAACAAAACTGTGGCCAAATGTGGATGTTCCCCTTTGGATACCACAAAGCCCCCTCCCAGAAGGTAACAAGAAAAACAAGTCGCAGAGAGGATTGTGTAGAGTCCCAGATAATCCTCCGGACCCTGCTCAAGCAGCGCTTATGTGGCATGTCACGGATAGAAGGGAGTGAACTCCCAATAATCTTTTCTGCTATCCTCACCACTCTCTGCACTGCCTTCCTATCCAAAGCAGTAATGCTTCCAAACTAGACAGCAGTGCAATATGACAGGATGCTCTTGATCGTCCCTCTATAGAAAGTGGTGAGGATAGGGGGACGAAGATGTACTTTTGTCACGTGACGCAGAAAATGCCGGCGCTATTGTGCCCACTTCATCAAGTGTCTCTGCTGTTGAGCGACCAAGCCAACCTACTTGTTAGCTGCACACCCAAAAACTTCAATCCTACTAGCCACCTCCACAGGTGAATCATTAATTCATAGAGGTGTGTGGCTGTGCCTGTCTTTTCTGAAATTGACAATGATCTCTTTAATTTGCCCTACGTTTAAAACAAAGCTATTTTTATTACGCCCATTCACCAAACATCTTTAGAGATTCTCAAGTCAACCAGGTCATGGTTGTCCCAAAAGGTGCTTTTTTTTTTCAAGAGGCAACTGGACTTTCTGGTTTTTCTTTCGAAGACGTTTCATTTCTCATCCAAGAAGCTTCTTCAGATCTGACTGGATGGTGGGGAATGGAAGGATTGATACTCCTTGCAGACAGCTGGTCAACAACCCTCTAAAAGGATGCAAACGTCCAGCTGTCTGTCTGCAAGGAACATAAAACCTTCCATTCCCCGCCATCCAATCAGAGCTGAAGGAGCTTCTTGGATGAGAAGCAAAATGTCTTCAAAAGAAAAACCAGGAAGTCCAGTTGCCTCCTGAAAAAGCGCCTTCAGGACAGTTCACCAAACCCTCTACCTCTTTGCGGTAAGAGAGGTGGGTTTCACATACTGTAACAACCGGTTCGTTCAGCACCGGAACTGTGAGAGCGTGCGCCGTCCGCGAATGCGTGCAACATCGAACAACATGGCAATTCGCTCACACGTGCTGTCCGCACATGCCTGCAGCGTCAAAAACACAGCGATATAGGACGGGATTGCGCCTGGGCAGGTGGGAGGGGCCCACCCGGAGGTCGTCACTATTAGTTCAAACCGGCTGAATACCACCTCTGCACGGTAAGCACCCTCATTGTCATTCTGAATGAGGCCCACTACTGTCGTTTTGTCCGTGTACTTCACAATATGGTTGGTGATAAACCTTGCACAACAGTCCTAGGTTCAAGAGGGTGAACAACAGCGGACTTAGGACGCAGCCCTGACGAGAACCTTGCGCTCAAGAAAATGGTGTTAGAAATATTAATCCCAACTTGCGCGCCTCCTTTTACGAGGGTGACCAGCGCACTCTAACGCAAGTCCAAATTATATCCACCACCTCATGATGGATATTGCTCATGCAATGTTGTCCTCTGGAGCTCTTCTTTATCAGAAGCTGTCTAAATATTGTCCACAAAGATGTCCAATTTCTCCTGGACCAGCCATGGAGTTCATTTCAGTTCCAAGGGGGTTTGCTTTGCTTTGCTTTGCATTGTGCACGTCCTCAAAACCTCTTCAGATAAGGATTTTGAAATGTTCCATTTTTTGAATCGAAAGAAAAAGATAACAAAGTCTGTTTATGCAACAGAGGCCCAGGGCAAAGACAGGGCTGCCAAACCAGAGCTCTGGGGAGGGGAAGCCAATCTTAGGAAGGGGGAAAAAATCTGCTCTTTTCTTTGTCCCTTTTAGTTCTTAACCACAACTGTCTGCAAGCACACTACTTTTTTTTTTTTTTGGCAAAGCTGTGATATTAGCCTGAGCCAGGGATGAAATCTACTTACCTTCCTTACTGGTTCGGAAGTGTACATGCCGCGCACATCTTCTGCACATGCGCAGAAGGTAAAAAATTACTTCCTGGTTAAAACCAGGAAGTAATGACACCCGGGCGGCGATTGCTACCGGATCGTCGAACCACAGGAAAAAATCATTACCGGATCAGGCGAACCGGTCGGATCCAGGAGCATTCACCCCTGGCCTGAGCACAGATCCTGAAGCTGAAAGATTTTGGCCACAAAATGGGAAGACAAGGACTCCTTGGAGAAGACTTTGATGTTGGGGAAAAAGAGGGAAGGCGAAAGGAGAAGGGGAAGGCAGAGGACGAGATGGTTAGATAGCGTCTTTTCAATTTAACTTTTTTATTACGGTAATTTATCGAAGTATAAAATACAAAGAAAACAATCGTGAAAAAGTAAAAAGAGAGGGAGGGAGAAAGAGGGGCAGAGGTAGGATTCAGTTACCTTCCGTACCGGTTCGCAAATGTGAGTACGTTTGTGTGCCCGCTTGCATGCGCCACATTCCACACAGCCTCGGCCTCCTGCGCATCCTTTTTGCTTGCATGTGTACCTTTCGTGCATGCACACGGCCTTCAAAACGTGGCTAGATAGGACGGCATTATGTCCAGGCGGGTGAGCGGGGCCTACCGCAGTTGGCTCTACAGGTTTTTCCGAACCGGACAGAACTGGCTGAATCCCACCACTGAAGAGGGGGTATAGTGTATAATGGGAGGGGAAAAAAAGAAAAAGCCACCCACTTCCGACTCTCTTTAGCACAGTAAAAGGTAACAACTGAATTGTCATAAAGTGGCCAAGGTTGGAGACCCTTACCTGGAGGAGAAAGTCCTGCGCACTGGGGGGAAGTGAGATCTTGGGAGTATTGTTTCTTTCCCCAAATTCAACATAGACCAGATTTGAATCTAACCATAGGGAGAGGCAATGGAAGCGAGCGGAACCAAGTACAGGTATAATCCTTGACGTACAACAGGTCGTTTAGTGACCGTTTGAAGTTACAACAGCAATGACGTGGCCGTTTTTCGCAGCCTCCCCCAGGGTCACGTGATCAAAATCGAGACGTGTGTCAGCTGACTTGTGTTTATGATGGTCGTGGTGCCCCGGGAGTGACGGGATCGTCCCCTTTTATGACCAACAGAGCCAACAGGGAAGCCAGATTCATTTAACAACCGCTAACTTTCAACAACTGCAGGGGTTCACCGAACAACCGCGGTAAGGAAGGTCGTAAGACGGAGCCAAACTTGCTTAACATCTATCTCGCTTAGCAACAGAAATCTGCAGCTCAATTGTGGTCCTAAGTATAGGACTACCTGTAGACAGACAGACAGACACACACACACAGTGAGACCCATGATCCACTGTCTTTCCTCCTGGCAAGGAGGGTCTATCTGGCAAGCCAGCTTCGCTCACATGATCCGTCTCCCAGGGAAGGCTCATCAAGCCCAGGGAAGGTTAATCTCCAACCTGCTTTGTGCTCCTAGCTCCCTGATTAACAAATTAAGTCTCTCTGTAGGCCACTGGAAGCTGCAGAGGCAGGGAAGAAGGAAGGGGCGAGACCAGCGTATTTTTCTGGGCAAAACAAAATGAAACCGAAGAGAGCCAAGGCACCATTTAAGGAATTTAAGAGGACGTCGTCCATTCAGACACCATGGGGGTTTTTTGGCACAAGGAGTCAACTTAGTCGAAAGCCTTTCCCTGCTTCTGGCTCTCCGAAGGGTCACGCCAGGCCACCACATACAAGCTGCAAGGAGTCAAGTAAACATTCTAGCAAATGCATCTCCTAGTGAGGAGTATGGGTTGCTTATGAGGATAGGAGGGGCTGCTTTGGATTCTAACCGCTCTACATTGTCCGTGGGATTCGTGTCTTTGACCCGGACCACAGGGACGGCTCAAGATTCTCCTGGCTTTGCTCTCTGAAGACCGTCTGGTGAGATAGGGGGAAACCTCATCCATCTGTCAGAACAGGGGTGTCGAACCAGGGGTGGGCTCCTGGGAGTTTGGCAGGGTTCGGGCGATCCTCTAGCTAAGGATCGCTGAGGTTTGGCGAACGCCCAAATGCCACCCCTGGCTGGCTCCACCCGCCCCACCCTGTTCCTCCCAGGAGTCTCCACGTAGCTCATTCATCATTCCAGGTAAGTGCAAGGGTCTACCGGAGGTTCCGGAAATCCAGGAACGGGCGTGTTTCTGGCCTCCGGACCCCGGGGGGAAGCAGTTTTCGCCCTCCTGGAGGCTGAAGGAAAGCCTCCAGAGCCCGGGGAGGGCAAAAACCGCCTCCCTGCCATGGTGCAGGCAGCCCACTAGGCCACGCCCATCATGGCCATGCCCACCCAGCAATGGGGCAGCGAACCCATTGCTAAAGGATCTGAAGCCCACTCCTGTGTTGAACTCGATTTCATTGAGGGCTGGACCAGCACTGTGGTTGTCCTCGGGGAGGCGGGTGTCGAGTGTCTGGGCACAGCTCGATGACTTACAATGTCCCTTCCAACTCTGTGAATCTGTTTATCACCTCAAGCTATTGCTGATGCTCAGACTCTTGCTTTTTTTATTTTGGTTCTGTTTGTTCCTTTCTTCCTTAAAAGCAGCATCTCATGTACTAAAAGTGCCACAGGCGGATCTGGAGCTGAAGAAGTGCTGGAACTGGGCCACCCTATCAGGTCCACTGTCTTCCCACAAGGCTCAGAGCAGGATGGTATCTGGTTTTTCATCCGTCCTCGTGGAGAATGACACATCGGGAGGAAAAAAAAAACCACAGCCACATGCTGGGTCTCCGAGAAGCCTCTGTCTGCTGCGTCAGGCTTTTCCCAACCTGCAAGCTCTAGACGGGATGGATTTTGGCTAGCCGCCCCGTCCTAGATGGCGCGCAGAGCAAACAGGGTGATATGTGTTCCGATGATACCTCTGCACACCTACTATAGGCTCAACAGCCCTTCCTACCACTTGGGGAAGAGAACACCAGGCATACAACAGCCAAATGCAGAGATTGGGGAATCATCCAAGGAGGGAGGGAAAAAGAAAGAAAGAGAGAGAGAGAGAGAGAGAAAGAGAGAGAGAGAGAGAGAGAGAGAGAGAGAAAGAAAGAAAGAAAGAAAGAAAATATGTTGTTCTTAAGCTAACGCTTGAACACCTCCGGCATTGACAAAATCCCTAATGGTCAATTGCAAAAGGCAGCGTTACATGGAACAGCTTACATCCTACAACGATACCGCTAACACCCTCAAACAATAACATCTCCCTATTCTAGGCCCTTAGGAAGGACTCGATAGGTGGATAATTTGAATCACATGACTATAGGATGCTGCAAGGCTCATAAGCAGAGATGGTATTCAACCGGTTCGGGCAAACAAGTAGTGGTGACTCGGTCGTGCCGACCAGGCACAATCCCGTCCTATATCGCTGTGTTTTTGATGCCGCACGCATGTGTGGACGGTGCGTGTGAGCGAATTGCCGTGTTTTGTGATGCCGCACACATGCACAGATGGCATGCGCATGAATGAAGCGAGTATGCACACACCCGCACTCATATTTCCGGTGCTCGGCGAACCGGTTGCTACAGAATGTGAAGCTCAGCTCTGGTCATAAACCCGAAAAATGGTCGTCAGTCGTTTTTTCCAGTGCCGTTGTAACTTCGGTCACCCGACGAACAGTTGTAAGTCGGGGACCACCTGTAGTGTAGGATTGGGATTCCCAAGACAGTTTTGAGGAGCATCCGGGGTCTGCTCTGAGCACTAACAAACCATCAGCCTCGTTTCTCACAACTTCCAGAGAGAGAGCAAGAGGGCTAGTATGGACTTGAGGGAGTTGAAAGAACAAAGCAACACCCTAGGAGGAAAAACAGCCCCACCCACTTTGCGCCGCTGCCTCCAGGCTCCCCAAACAAGCCCAGGATAGCCTCTCTTCACCTATGTTTGCCGCCTCCTTTCGTAAGCCCCACCAGCCTTTCTGCCAACGTGAACCCCTCAAGGGCGCCAGGAGCAAAATCAACCAAACGTCCCGAAAAGACACTTCCAGAGCAGTTTTCAAATCCAGGTTTTGCAAAACACACGGAGAAAAAAACCACTCGGGGCAAAGGAATAAAGCCAATAGGGGTGCCAGGCTGGGTGCCCGGCTCTGTTTTGCCAATGCGCAAAGTTGATGGGAAAGGAGGGAAGAGACAAGCAGGCAAGGACAATTGAGTTGCACATGGCACGGATTCGGCGACACTCTCACCCCACCTCTCTCACCGCAACCGCTCCCTGCACGTTTGGGGCCCTTTGCCCTCAAAGAAAAGGAGGAGGGAGGGAGGGAGGGAATCAGGGGTGCCACGCCTGCCCTGCCCGTGCCCCAAAACAGCTTTGCAACTCTGCCAATGCTGCTGACTCAGCGAAGGACTAGATGGGTGGGTCCCAAAACCAGAAAAGTGTCCCAAAACATTTGGGTGTGCAACTCTCTCTCAGAGGAGTGTGCAAGAAACCAATTCAGCCAAAAAAAAAAAAAACCCTTGGACTCCCGTTCCAAATTATGGGGCTAATGTGATCTATGCCTACGGTATCATCCGTCTTGCGTTGCGTGGTCACATGTGTTTAGATTGCACAGCACACAACTTGAGGTTGTTGGTTTTTTTTCTTTTCTTTTTAGCAAGCTAAGTGAACCAACCATAACAATTAAGCAACTTGGCTCAATTTTTGTCGTCCTGCACCTGACAGAGGGGGAATGGACTAGATGATCTTTGTGGTACCTTCCAATGATGTTCATGTTCTTATCGGAATGCAAATAGCGGTGTTTTGCTTATCTCAGATATGTTGAGCGAACTCAGCTGCAATGCCCAGCCGGAGGAGTGCATGGACTGCAGAAAACAAGGGGAACATTCTGCGTAGAAAAGCCAAATTCTGTAAATGCTGTTGAATTGTTGATTGGCAATGAACCCCAAACCACCAAATCTTTATACTTTCTTCATTCCTGTTCAGCTGGCAACCTCACCCTAATTATAAAGAAGTCCAAAAAAAAAAAAAAAGCCTAAAAAATTCTTTTTAAAAAGTCAGGTATCTTCCAAATATGCCATAATTTGGTATTTGGTATGAGCCACGGCGGGGGCAATGGTTAGAGTGCAGTACTGCAGGCTACTTCTGCTGCCTGCCAGCAATTCGGCAGTTCGAATCACGCCAGGCTCAAGGTTGACTCAGCTTCCATCCTTCCGAGGTGGATAAAACGAGGGCCCAGATTGTTGGGGGCAAGAGGCTGACTCTGTAAACTGCTTAGAGAGGGCTGTAAAAGCACTGTGGAGCGGTATATCTAAGTGCTATTGCTATTTTCCTCCCCCCCCCCCTCCCTCCCTCCCTCCATCCCAGTGGTTAGAAGGCAGTATTGAAAGCTAACTCTGCCCACTGCCAGCAGTTCGATCCACACTGGCTCAAGATTGACTCAGCCTTCCATCCTTCCGAGGTGGGTCAAACGAGGACCCAGATTGTTGGGAGCAAAAGGCTGACTCTGAAAACCTCTTAGAGAGGGCTGTAAAAGTACTGTGAAGCAATATATAAGTCTAAGTGCCATTGCTATTCCCACAATCCTTTGCTTCTATTCCTCAGGAATCCCGAGATCATCATTTCTACTCCATTAGAAACATGCCGATGGCCGCACGGCAGTAAGAGCAGCGCCTGACCAAAAAAAATAATAAAAAGAATTCAAAAGTGGAAGAAGCGTACCGATACTTTAATTAAGCGATTTAATGAACGGTTCCATTTGAACGTATGTGCCTAGGTCGCTTCCAATACAACTGCTTAATTTGATTGGCAGGTTATCCCACTTCCTGGGTTTGCCGAACCCGTGGAACAAAATGCCAAACCACAGCCAGCGATAAGGTAACCAAGCATAAATGTTGTGTACTTGTGTTTGTGTGCAAGTAAGTAAGTGAGCAGGTAAAACCTCGTCTATCGTATATTTTAAGAAGATACTTGGTTGATACCTAGGATGCTGGCAGCAACCCGTATCAGCCATTAGCACCAGTCAATCATATTTGTGACACATTTTTAAATGTTCAGTTGACTTGAGTTTCACGTTTAATGAATAAAAGAGATAATAATCTCTTTGGTGGCGCAGCAGATTAAAGTGCTGTTAAGTAACACCAGCTGCCTGCAATTACTGCAAGTTCGAATCTCACCAGGCTCAAGGTTGACTCAGCCTTCCATCCTTCCGAGGTAGGTAAAATGAGGACCCGGATTGTGGGAGCAATAAGCTGACTTTGTATAAAAAAGAACACCGCTGGGGGGGGGGGCGAAAGCCCTACTAAGCAGGTATATACAAAAGTATGAAGGCTATTGTTTAACCATTGTAAGCTGCCCTGAGTCTCCAGAGAAGGGTGGCATATAAATCCAATCAATCAATCAATCAATCAATCAATCAATACAATACAGTACATCAAGAAATTGCAGCTTCCTGCACTAACACCAGCAAAAAACCTGCGTTACTCGGAACATCATATATTTTAAGAAGATACTTGGTCGATACCTAGGACGCTGGCAGCAACCCGGATCAACCATCAATGCCAGTTAATGATATTTGTGATACATTTTTAAATATTCAGTTGACCGAGTTTCACGTTTAACGAATAAAAGAGATAATAATACTATTTGGATATACATAACCATAATCTTTCAATTTCTAGCATTTGTGTATGCATTGCAATTATAATATATTCTATTGCATATCGGTATACGTAATACCAGGGGATGGGGTGGCTCAGTGGCTAAGACGCTGAGCTTGTTGATCAAAAGGTCGGCAGTTCAGCGGTTCGACTCCCCGGTGCCGCATAATAGGGTGAGCTCCCGTTACTTGTCCCAGCTTCTGCCAACCTAGCAGTTCGAAAGCACGTACAAAAAAATATGCAAGTAGAAAAAATAGGGACCACCTTTGGTGGGAAGGGAACAGCGTTCCGTGCATCTTTGGCATTGAGTCATGCCGGCCACATGACCACGGAGACATCTTTGGACAGCACTGGCTCTTCGGCTTTGGAACAGAGATGAGCACCGCCCCCTAGAGTCGGGAACGACTAGCACATATGTGCAAGGGGAACCTTTACCTTATACACAATACTGTTTTCCCCATTTCTACTTCCTACCCACATTTTCGTCTTCTTTGCCCAACGCACAGGTGACACACAGGTGAGCAGACAAAAGCCACTCCGTGGCAGCACGAGAGCGATCACCATGGAAGCCTTGGCGGTGCACAGAGAACCCCCACAGGGTGTTATGTCTGGAACTAAAATTAGTCTGGGTGGCCTCAGAGGCCCAGAGAGACGATTGCTAACTCCCTCCCTACGGCCAACCTGAGCATCAGGGTAGTTAGCATCTCCCGCGAAGGAAAGAGAGGCGTCCGTGGGGAGACAGAGCATGAGATCATGCTTGGGTGTTTATGACAACGTTGGGAATCGCCTTGGGAGAAGAGCATGACAATTCAGGGGAGACAACACACACACACACACACTGGAAGCTCGTGGCGAGCATGGAAGGAGGTGGGAGACAGTAAGAAGCCACCAATTGCTCAGGAGATACTCCCGAGACAAAGCAAACACTGCAGTTGCCCAACTTGGCTTCCAGAAGGACTGGACTTCCAACTATGGTGATGGTGGCGGCGGTAGTGATGGAGGAGGATGGGAGTTGAAGTCCAACACATCTGGAAGGCTTCAGAGGTTGGGGAAGGAATTTACTCCAGAGTTTTGCCTTATTTTTATGAAATGCAACCCTGAAACACAGGAGAAGCCCTGATCCAAATCCTCCCATCATACCTCAGCTCAGCGGCCTTTCCTTTCCCTTCCCCGTTTCCTTCCCTCTCTCCTTTCTTACACAACTTTTTCCTTTTTTTCTTTCTATCCATCTTTCTCTTTTCCTTCCTTCCTTCTTCCTTTCCCCTCCTTTCTTTCTCTTTCTTTCTTTTCCCTCCTTCCTTCCTTCCCTCTTCTTCCTTTCCTTTCCCTTTCGTCCCTTTCTTTCTTTCATCCATCCTTCTCTTTTCCTTTCCTTCCTTCCTCCCTTTCTTCCTCCCTTCCTCCTTTCCCTCCCCTTCTTTTTCTTTCTTACTTTCTTTTCCCTCCTTCCTTCCTTCCCTCCCTCTTCTTCCTTTCCCTCCCTTCTCCTTCTTTCTTTCTTTTCCCTTCTTCCTTCTCTCCCTCTCTCATTTTCTTCCTTTCCTTTCCCCTCCCTCCTTCTCTTTTCCTTCCTTCCTTCCTTCCTTCCCTCTTTCTTTCCTTTCCTGCCTCTATTGCTTTTATTAATAACTCAAGTGATGGAAGTACCTAATACTCCTTCCTACTTCTATTTTCCCCACAACAACCACTCTCTGAAGTGGGCTGGGCTGAGAGAGAGAAAGAGAGAGTAAATGGCCCAAGATCATCCAGCCTCCGTACCTAAGGAAGGATTAGAACTCCCATTTTCCTGTTTCCTAGCCAAATTCATCGGCGAGAGCGTAAAAGTGTGGCATTTCTCCCAGATGCTCCCCTCCCTCTATTTTTGGGGGTGGCAAAGGGACATTTGAAACAGAGAGAGAGAGAGAGAGAGAGAGAGACGAATTCCAAGAATTCTAGTTACCCTGTTCTACTGCTACACAGATACACTGTCTTCATCAATAACATTTTAAGTTTACAGCGCTGATCCTTTTCCAAATATTTAGTCAACCGCTACCAATCCCTCATAAAGCTGTCTCTACCCCCCCCACCCCCCCATTTTCCAAACTCAGCTCGGATTTGTGCATCAACTTTTCCATTATCAAGACCTTCCCGTAGCTTATTAATGCAATCCGTCTCTTTCAATGGCTAGAGAAACTTTCTGGGCTGCCTTGCTACCGAGTGACATATTTTAGATTAAATTTTAATGAGAGCAAAGCGGTGGCAACACCGCCAATATGAATTTACCGTTTTGAGGAGGGGGAAAAAAAAAAACCTGTCCTATCTACTCTTTTTTTTGTCTTATCTACTTTTTTTTCCCCCGATACACAACACAATCGTGTATCACAATCGAGAGAATCCAGAGATATTTTACGAGAAGAGTCCTCCATTTCTCTAACCACAATAGAACGCCTTATGCCACCAGACTTCAAATGTTGGGCTTAAACAACTTAAAAGTACGCCAACTTCTTTTTAGATTAGCTTTAGCTTTAGATTTAGATTTAGCTTTTAGATTAAAGTTCGTTGATCATGTTTGAATTCAATTAAGGCATCCTTGGCATAGGGCTATCGATGGCTTTCTTAGATGAATCTTCAAGCATAACTACACCGACTTCAGTCTGACCTAAGCATAGTACATAAAATTATCTGCCACAATGTCCTTCCTGTCAATGACTACTTCAGCTTCAACCACAATAATATATGAGCACACAATAGATACAAACTCAAGGTAAACCGCTCCAAACTTGGTTGCAGAAAATACGACTTCAGCAACAGAGCGGTCAATGCCTGGAATGCACTACCTGACTCTGTAGTTTCTTCCCCAAACCCTCAAAACTTTAACCTTAGACTGTCTACTGTTGATCTCACCCCATTCCTAAGAGGTCTGTAAGGGGCGTGCATAAATGCAACAGGGTGCCTTCCGTCCCTGTCCTAATATTCCTTTTTACTTACTCTTTTCATTATTATGAATTATGTTTATACTTTTACCTGTTATCTTATATATGCTTGATAAAATAAACTTATGACTTATGACCATACAATGGCCTTGCAATAGAACTAAGGGCGATAAATTAACCTGCAGGGATTGTGTGTCTTTTCCCACGCGCTTTTATATATACACAAAGGATTAACAAGAAAAGGCACTTCATCAGAACTCAGTCTTCCTTGGAAATGAGGTCCCTGAAAATGACGTCATGAAAGTGATGAAACCCGGGCCACCACCAATAAAATTAATTGCTTACAAATAAATGTTGGAGTGAGTTAAAGATTGTGAAACGTCCAAACTTGGTTGTGTGAGAATTTGGTGACCTCGTGAAATCTTCCAGTCTTGTGATGTTTGGGCAAACTTTATAAGAGGCAAAACTCGGGAGCATTCTAGGACAAAAATCTCAGGATTGCAAGATTTCAGGCAGCTGTGATTTGGGGTTTGGAGGGGATCCAAAGCATCTTGCCAGCTCGCACAATCGCACCGTCTCCTGAAAAAATTGATACTCACTAATACTGACCCCATCTGACCTCAATTTTACAGATTTCACTGTTGCCACGTCGTGCTGATCTGGATTTTTACAGCCCAGACAGGATAAAGGTAAAGGTTCCCCTCGCACAGATGTGCTAGTCGTTCCCGACTCTAGGGGGCGGTGCTCGTCTCCGTTTCAAAGCTGAAGAGCCAGCGCTGTCCGAAGACGTCTCCATGGTCACGTGGCCGACATGACTCAACGCCAAAGGCGAACAGAACGCTGTTACCTTCCCACCAAAGGTGGTCCCTATTTTTTCTACTTGCATTTTTTACGGACTTTCGAACTGCTAGGTTGGCAGAAGCTGGGACAACTCACGGGAACTCACTCCGTTACGTGGCACTAGGGATTCGAACCGCTGAACTGCCGACCTTCCGATCAACAAGCTCAACGTCTTAGCCACTGAGCCACCGCTCAGTGTTTAGGGTAGCCTTATTCTAAACAGGCATATTTAGAGAGGGAAGGGGTAGCCCCATGGAAACCCCATCATTTTGGAGCCAGTGCGCACATCGGGATTTCCACAAATACGTCATAGAAGTAATCACAAATGGTTTATTTATTTGTATCCCATCCTTATTGTGATGAGGAGGCTCAGCGGTTAAGAGGCTGGTCTTGTCAGCTGGAAAGCCAGCCGTCCAGGTTCGAGACCCAAGCTCCACATGACAGGGTGAGCTCCCGTCCCCCCCCCTCCAGCTCCTGCCCACCTAGCAATTCGGAAGCATGCAAAGGCGAGTAGGTAAATAGGTACCATTCAGTGGGAAGGGAACAACACTCCCTGATGTCACGCTGGCCACATGACCACGGAAATATCTTCGGACAGCATTAGCTCTATGGCCTTGAAACGGAGATGAGTACCGCCCCCTATAGTCGGCAACAACTAGTGGAGTAAAATCCGCAGTGACTTTTTACCTTACTTTATTTTTACAAATGACTCAAGGCAGCAAATATATTCAGCCCTTGTTGGTGAGGCCATCACAAAATCGACAAAACAACGAAAGCCCAAGAAAAAAGCATGGTGTACTTTTGCTAAACCCAATGATGAACTTTCCAAATGTATTTATTTATACAACCATTTATGTGCTCCCCAACACCAAGACTTTCACAGCGATACATATATGGCTGCATAAACAAATAAACAATAAATAAATGATGTCCCAAGGCATTTTTGCAAATACAGATTACGCTCGAAGCTAGCTCTTCAGCCTTGCTCCCTTATTCATTTTCACTTCATTAAATGCGAAAGGGAAAAGATTAAATTTAGGCATGAGCCTCGGTGGCTCAGTGGTTAGAGTGCAGTACTGCAGGCTATTTCGGCTGCCTGCAATTTGGCAGTTCAAATCTCACCAGGCTCAAGGTCAACTCAGCCTTCCATCCTTCCGAGGTCGGTAAAATGAGGACCCAGATTGTTGTGGGCAAGAGAGCTGACATTGTAAACCACTTAGAGAGGTCTGTAAAGTATTGTGAAGTGGTATATAAGTCTAAGTGCTATTGCTAATTTCCTTCCTTCCTTCCTTCCTTCCTTCCTTCCCTCCCTCCCTCCCTCTATCGCTCCCTCCCTCTCAGTGGTTAGAATGCAGTATTGCAGGATAATTCTGCCCACTGCCAGCAGTTCGATCCTGATCAGCTCAAGGTTGACTCAGCCTTCCATCCTTCTGAGGTGGGTAAAATGAGGACCCAGATTGTTGGGGGCAAGAGGCTGACTCTGTAAACCTCTTAGAGAGGGGCTGTAAAGCACTGTGAAGTGGTAGATAAGTCTAAGTGCTTTTATTCCTCCCTCCCTCCCTCCCTCCCTCTCAGTGGTTAGAATGCAGTATTGAGACTAACTCTGCCCACTGCCAGCAGTTCGAGTCTCACTGGCTCAAGGTTGACTCAGTCTTCCATCCTTCCGAGGTGGGTAAATGAAGACTCAGATTGTGGGGGCAATAAGCTGACTTTGTATAAATATACAAAAGTATGAAGACTATTGCTTAACGCACTGTAAGCCGCCCTGAGTCTCCAGAGAAGGGCGGCATATAAATCAAATTTTAAAAAAAATGAGGACCCAGATTGTTGGGGGCAAGAGGCTGACTCTGTAAACCGCTTCGAGGGGGCTTTTGAGCACTATTGAAGCAGTATATAAGTCTAAGTGCTATTGCTATTGCAAGGGCCAAGAAATACACACTGGTAGGCACTTTGCCATTGCAGATGCCCCACCTCGGGATTCTTTGGTTGTACCATTAGAGGAGGGAGATCCACAGAGATTTCTGGAGCACCTCTGAGCCCCCCCCCTTAAAGTTTACCCCAAAAGAGGGGCAGAGTCAATCAAACACACAGCCCAATCTGTGTTTTATTTCTCAGTAATGCACGAAGATTGAAAACAAAAGCTGGTGGACACACAAGTTTTTGCAGCTCTTAAGAGAGGAAGCACAGGGGTGTCACCAGATTGAACCCTCTGCCAGCTGATTCAGCTTCACTTCCACTACTTACTTCCTGCCCTTTCCTCCCTAAACATCTTAGAATTGTATTCATGGCCTTTCATTCATAACATAAAGCAAGGGTCTCCAATCTTGGCAACTTTAAGCCTGGTGGACTTCAACTCCCAGAATTCCCCAGCCAGCAAAGTTGGAGGACTTCAATTCCCAGAATTCTGGGAGTTGAAGTCCGCCAGGCTTAAAGTCGCCAAGGTTGGAGACCCCTGACATAAAGGATTTTCCCCCAGGCTTCTCAATCTGTTCCCCTTTCACCCTCAGGCAATGTCCTACGTTACACAACTTGAACTCCAGCTGTTTGAGATGAGACCAGTTGGGGAAAAGGCTGGTGAGATCAGAACAAATCAAGAAATTATAGCCAGCTTTCCCGTATGTCCTTCTCCCCACCCCTGTGAATTTCCTTAGACACCCAATTTTTGGATTTTCCATCTAGCTTGCTTTCTTTCCATAGCATGAGGTCATTCTGTTTCAGACCATGTAATTTTCCAGTTCTCATCGGTGCCACTGCCTCTTAACTCAGTGTCGCCTGTGAATTTAATGCACTGCAAACCGACTGTTTTGTTTCTAGCGGCCGAGACAGTTACATAAGTGAAAATTAAAATGCAAAATCCAGAATCGTTTGGGCCACAGTTAAGGTTTGTCTACTGCATTTAAAGCTATGCCTCTTGGATAAGTTTCCTCAGAGAGCTGGGGATACATACCTTCAGCGATTAATGCTGCCACTGTTCATAATAATAAACACCCATCGGCATTGACAAAATACACATCAGTCAATTGCAAAAGGCAGCTCTACTCGGAATAGCTTACATCCTGCGATGATGCATCTAACACCATCAAATATCAATCCCAGGATCTTGGGATAAAAGTAGATAAAAATGCCAAATCCAATCTGATTATCTGTCTGACGGTGTGACAAACCATAAGAAAGACAAACAAACAAACAAAATCTGGATAGTGGACGAACCTGGACAATAGAGGAGGAAGAACTGCAAATAAACGTAGAATAACTAAAAAAGCAAAAGTAAGTAATAGTGATAGATGCCTTGGTTCCCAAAACTCCTCGTGTACCACTTGAAATGCCATCAGCATTGACAAAAATCACCATCAGTCAATTGCAAAAGGCAGCTTTGCTTGGAACAGACACCATCCTGTGACAATATCTTCTGCCTATTCCAGATCTTTGGGAAGAACTTGGTAGGTGGATAAAAACGCCAAATCCAGTCTAAACATCTGGCTGACTGTGCAACCAACCAATAATAATAATAATAATACTAATAACAACAACAACAACAACAACTGTGATATCTGGCATGATATGTTCCAAATGACGATCCCTCTGTATTCGAAAGTCCCACAAGATCTTCACAGTCTCATTTTCGATAACTTTTTCCACTTTGTGCTCCCATGACTTTTTGGATACAGATATGTCGTTTTGTTTTTTTTTTGCTAAATTAGTCCACTGGTCATTATGTAAAAAATACGACTTACCTGTATCCGAAAAGTCATGGGAACATAAAGTGGAAAAAGTTATCGAAAATGAGACGGTGAAGATCTTGTGGGACTTTCGAATACAGACGGATCGTCACTTGGAACACAACACGCCAGATATCACAGTTGTCGAAAACCGAAACGTACAATTTATTGACATCGCGGTACCAGGAGATGCCAGAGTCGAAGAAAAAGAACTGGAAAAAAAACACGAAATATGGCGACCTGGCCATCGAAACAACACGGCTACGGATGAAACATGTCAGAGAGATTCCCATTGTCACTGGGGCACTTGGTACCATGTCCAAGAACTTTACAAAACACGTCAAGAAACTGCAATAACACCAGTGGAACTGCAAAAAACTGCACTACTTGGAACATCGTATATTTTAAGAAGATACTTGGTTGATACCTAGGACGCTGGCAGCAACCCGTATCAGCCATTAGCACCAGTCAGTGGTATTTGTAACACATTTTTAAATGATAAGTTAGTCAATTTCGTGTTTAATGAATAAAAGAGATTACTACTACTACTACTACTACTACTACTACTACTGAAGCTAATATTCCATGAAGGCTTACTGAGTACTGGAGAGAAAGAAAGACCAAATAAGGAATAGAAAAGAGACATGGCAAGGCAAAATTATTACATGGCCAATACATTTAAAAAAAAGCAGACAAAGCAGATAACAAGACTTGGCAATGACTAAAAGCAAGAAAATTGATGAAAGAGATGGGATAATTCTTTCTGGCTACATAAGACCAAACCTTAAGAACAAACGCATACAAACCAGAATTGAGTAAACAGCAACAGGCAGTAAATGTCGCCTCAGCAAAGCCGAAGAAACAGTGGATCACCTGTCTAGCTGCTGTAAGAAGATCGCCCAGACTGACTACAAACAGCGGCACGACGAAGCAGCAACAACGGTGCATTGAACTATCTGCAAAAAATACCGTTTGCCTGCAAGCAAGAATTAGTGGGACCGTAAAACAGAGAAATAGAAAATGAAGGAAAGGGTGACGCGGCAGCTCAGTGGCTGAGACGCTGAGCTTGTCGATCAAAAGGTCGGCAGTTCAGCGGTTCGAATCCCTAGTGCCGCATAACGGGGTGAGCTCCTGTTATTTGTCCCGGCTTCTGTCAACCTAGCAGTTCGAAAGCAGGTAAAAAATGCAAGTAGAAAAAATAGGGACCACCTTTGGTGGGAAGGTAACAGCGTTCCATGCGCCTTTGGCGTTGAGTCATGCTGGCCACATGACCACGGAGACGTCTTCGGACAGCGCTGGCTCTTCGGCTTTGAAACGGAGATGAGCACCGCCCTCTAGAGTCGGAAACAACTAGCACATATGTGCGAGGGGAACCTTTACCTTTTACCTTAGAATTTATATAGATATCTATAGAATTCATATCGAATTCAGGCAGACAGGCACCTGCCATATAACAATCCAGACTTAATAATTGCCAATTAAAAAGACAAAAAAAAAAGGCTAGATAGTGGACATGGTAGTACATGGCAACAGCAGAAGAGAAGAGAAAGAACTGGAGAAAAATCACAAAATATAAAAACCCGCCAATAGGCGTAGAATGACTATGGCAAAGGAAAATAAATATAGCATCCACAGCGACTGGAGTTTTGAGTGTAATCCCAAAACCTCTGGAGCACCACTCGAAACCCCTTCGACATTGACAAAATCCCCATCAATCAGTTGCAAAAGGCAGCTTTGCTTGGAACAAATTACATCTTACCAGGGTAACCTTAGCACTATCAAACAATATCACCTCCCTCACCCGGGTGCTTGAGCCGAACTCAATAAGTGGATAAAAATGCCAAATCCAGTCAAAATATCTGGCTGACTGTGCGATGAACCGTAATATTCAACTTTTAAAAATCGGACCTGACTGAATTGTACAGGAAACAAAACATGAATATCAAAATAACGTAATAGAAAGTTGGAAATAGAACGCTGGCAAGGAAAAGCATCACACTGTCAATTTTTTTTTTTTTTTTACAAAAGATGGAAGGGAAAGTGGATAAAGATAAAATCTGGCAGGGCTTTAGAAAAAAAAATCTGTGCATTGACAAAAATTTTCCATCTGTCAAGTATAAAAGGCCACGTTGCTTGGATCGACACATAGACTACGCCAACACATTAAAACATCACATCACAATATCACGGCGTAAATTCTGGGGAGGAACTTGCTGCGAACGGAAGCCAACACCAGCTAAAGAACGAGCCGTTGTGATTTCACACCATTGTGTATATTAAAAAAAAAAAAACCTTCCCATTTCAGAGTTTTGCTGTCCAAAAGGAAGAGGATTAGGAGCCATTATTATCAAAATCAATGGCGTTTTCCATACATTTTGTTCGAGCCAACAAGAGACGTCCTTGCTACGAGATGCTTACAGCTTAAAATTGAGAGCAATGAGGAAAGGAGAACAGCAGATCAAAAAGAAAACAAAAGAGACGAAAAGGGCAAATGCAATTATGTCCAAGCTTCATTCCACTTTGGGAAAACTGGGTGAGCCTCTTTTGGATGTCCACAAAAGAGACTTTCTGGAGGCTTAGTACCAATAGAAAGTGGTTAAGGCTTGGGCAGACTCCGTCCTTTATGGTTTTGAAGGCCAGGCACCAGAGCTGATATTCAGCTGGTTCGGATTCTCGCGAACTGGTAGCGGAAATTTTGAGTAGTTTGGAGAACTGGCAAATACCACCTCTGGCTAGCCCCAACCCCGACTGCCCTGACCCTTCCAGGAGACCCCATGTGCCCCATTTTGGCTCCGAGGAGGCCTAGCCTGTAAGATTGGGGCACCCAATCGATCTATTCGCTGCCTCCCAGCTGATCGGCATGGTGGGTCTATTGCTGCCTCCCAG
>WNWU01000075.1:1772915-1793487 GCA_012654045.1 Ptyas mucosa
GCTGCCTCCCAGCTGATCGGCATGGTGGGTCTATTGCTGCCTCCCAGCTGATCGGCATGGTGGGTCTATTGCTGCCTCCCAGCTGATCGGTTGGGTGTTCTTTTGTTGCCCTGCACAGGAGAACGGAGCTGGAAAGCAGGTTAGTGGGGTGGGGAGGGAATGGGGATTTTGTAGTATCCTTCCCCCAGGAGTGGGGAGGAAATGGGGATTTTGCAGTATCTTTCCCCTGCCACGCCCACCACGTCACGCCCACAGAACCAGTAGTAAAAAAATTTGAATCCCACCACTGCTGGGCACAGATTTCTCTTGACTTAAAATCTACTTTAGGAGTTACTTTACGGCCGAATTCACACAACACCTCGCTGGATATTCACCTTCAACCCAGGTTGACAAGACACATGGCCAGGTTAAAGCTAAACAAATAAACCATCTTTTGGCTCAACTCGGTGGCTTCTTTCACGTTAACAGATTCAGACAACCGTCAAGTCCCCCCAAACTTAGCAAAATCCATTTCAGCCTAATCGAATCCACTGTATGACTTGATCTCATATGTCTCAGTCAATTGCCCACTCTAGGGAATACTGGAACAGGGGGGGGGGAAATGTCCTGAGGAAATTGTTTTTTTGTGAAGCTTTCCACCCTTTGGAGCTCATACAAAGATTTCAACCCCAGCTAAACCTTTGCACATGGCCTGATTTACTGCTGAAAAGCCGAAAGAAAAATCAGTGTAACTGAGATTTAGTTGGGTTTAACAAAGTTGGAAATATTGACTTTCCTCTCCCCCCCCCCAAAAAAAAGCAAGGGGGAGAATCTTGAATACCTGGCACCTGTTCTATCCCAAAATGTCATTTTATTATTGCCCTAGCGATGGTAGTAGCCCTGAGTCACTGGCGAGACGAAAACAATCACAACTCTCGGACACAGTACTAAAATCTGAATTATTGAGTCTGGTTTCCCCAAGCCACTGGCTTTTCAAAATTAGCGTTTCCTTTTCCAGCTGCTCCTGTCCTCCTTCCATAGCCTCCTGTCTCTCTTCTTTGCATGTAATTAACAGCGACTCCCAATTTAATTAACAGCTTCTAGGGAGCCTCAGTTAAGCCCGCATCTAAAAGTGCCATCAGACCACAGCTCTGGTCTGCTCTCCATTTATCTTCCCCCTCCCTTGTCGAAGGTTGCCAGCAGGGGTGGCTTTCTGAAAAGGAAGCAAGTCAAGCTAACGTCATAGACCCCCAAGCTGGGTCAGGTTTGTGGCTCCACTGCTGATGACACTCAAGAGAAGCCATTCTGGAATGAAGGCTACGGTGGGTGAGTTGGGCTTGCCCGTCAATGAGGGACCCTTCCCTCATTGGGATCTGAGAATGGGACAACCAGGAGAAGTATCTGGAGCTCAAAATTCTTTCCCCCCCCCCCAAGTTTTTTATTTATTTTTTTTTTAAAAAAATATATCAAATCAATACGTGAACAGTGTGACACCTGGGTGTCATACATTCAAATACAAATAAAACTACCCTGTTTTCCCGAAAATAAGACATCCCCAATCGGGCTTTTGAGCGCATGTGCTAAAATAAGCCTCCCACCAAAAATAAGCCCTCCCTGAAAATAAGCCCTCCCCGAAAATAAGTCCTCCCTGAAAATAAGCCTCCAAAAATAAGCCCTCCCTGAAAATAGGCCTCCCCCGAAAATAAGCTCTCCCTGGAAATATTTAAACGCAGAGCTGGAAATCAGGTAAGATGACAAGAGGAGTCCCATCTTGCTCCATGCGCCCCAAAATAATAAGACCTTCCCGAAAATAAGGCCAAGTGCTTATTTCGGGGTTCAAAAAAACATAAGACAGGGTCTTGTTTTGGGGGAAACACGGTAATAAAATTGATCATAATTATTACATTCAGTCAACCTTGGGCCGGTCGGGATCGAACTGCTGGCAGTCGGCCGACTCAGCCTGCAATTTTGCATTCTAACCACTCACCAACACGGCTTCCTTCCTTTCCTTCCTTCTTTCCTAATTGCACTTGGATTTATATACCGCTTCACAATGTTTTACAGCCCTCTCTAAGCAGTTTACAGAGTCAGCCTCTTGCCCCCAACAATCTAGCTCCTCATTTTACCGACCTCGGAAGGATGGAAGGCTGAGTCAACCATCGAACTCTTGGCAGCAGGCAGAGTCAGCCTGCAATACTCCATTCTAACCACTGAGGCACCATGGCTCATTGGGACCTTGGCTTCTGCTCTTAGAAAGCGCTCATAAAAAGGAGTGAAAGACCACTCAGTCCTAAGCACGTGTAGAAAAACTCCATTTTGTCCAATGCCTCCTGCCTCCTCAGCTGATGTGGGGTAGAATAAAATCCCTCAGTTTGCTTAAGGAGGTGAGAAGACTGTAGACCCTCCTGAGCTCCGTTTTCATTGGCAGAGCGCTTGGCCCACCACAGGCTCCCCTGACACGAGTGACGTTGAGCTGGCCACGCCCCTCTTGGCCACGTGCACCCCGCCCCCCCCTTGAGGTCAAACACAGCCCTGATGCAAACCCTTAATGAAATCGAGTTTGACATCCCTGGTTATAGGGGCAGCAAGAAATTCGGTGTTCCTCTGACAACAGGGTTGAAACCAAGCAACAAATGGCATGACTTACATCCAAATCGTGCTGGAACACACCTGTTAATGTAAATTATGAGCTTGGCAGGGTATGTTTCTGGCTTTCTCTTCTCAAAAGCTGACAGCTAGCCAGGAGGATAACATTCTGGTTGAACCAGTACACAAGCTGGGTAGAAACACCAGGCACGTCCTCATCGTAGCTTCCCTCTCCTCCTCCTCCTCCTCCTCCTCCTCTCTTGTGCCAAGAAAGTGGCAGAATCATGCATCTTACAAAGAGACTGGAAAATGGCCCAGCACCAACCATCCGCTGAGTCCAACCTAGCATCCTCTCTGCTTTACGGTTTTTTTCCTCCTTCTCGGTAAATAAATAAGGATCTCTAGGAGGTTACTGCTTGCGGCTCGATGATCTGGAGCTACCATGTAATCTACTCGTGGCACCTGGCAACCTCCGTGCCCCAATCTGATTTCTTAAACTTCATTACTTCAAAAGCATTGGCAGAGCCTGCAGGGCTCTGCAAAGCTAATTCCACCCCGAAGCATCATCATCATTGTCTTCAGTTTCCAGGCATGCCTCTGGATCGTGTCTGAAACGAAGGCATTATTTAAAAAAGAAGACCGACGAGATTTAGCCGTTGACAAAAAGGGTTTGCTTGTAAGGATACACATCCAGCCAGGACAAAACAAAAGGCAAAAATAAACTGGGATGGGAAAAGGTATTGGGCATTCCGCCATTTTGTTTTCGTAGTAGAAATGTTTTGTGACTGTATTCGTTCATCACTTTGAACTCTGGTGCTGGAGAAGGCTCCTGCGAGTCCCTTGGACTGCAAGGCGATCCAACCGGTCAGTCCTAGAGGAGATCAACCCTGACTGCTCTTTAGAAGGCCAGATCCTGAAGAGGAAACTCAAATACTTTGGGCACCTAATGAGAAGGAAGGACGCCCTGGAGAAGAGCCTAATGCTGTGTGCAGCAGCTGCCAAAAAAGCCAACACAGTTCTGGGCTGCATGAACAGAGGGATAGAATCAAGATCATGTAAAATGTTAGTACCGCTTTATAAGGCCTTGATAAGGCCACACTTGGAATACGGCATCCAGTTTTGGTCACCACGATGTAAAAAAGATGTGGAGACTCTAGAAAGAGTGCAGAGAAGAGCAACAAAGAGGATTAGAGGACTGGAGGCTAAAACATATGAAGAACGGTTGCAGGAATTGGTTATGTCTAGTTTAATGAAAAGGAGGACTTGGGGTGACATGATAGCAGTGTTCTGATATCTCAGGGGCTCCCCCAAAGAAGAGGGAGTCAAGCTATTCTCCAAAGCACCTGAGGGCAGGACAAGAAGCAATGGGTGGAAACTCATCAAGGAGAGAAGCAACCTAGAACTTAAGGAGAAATTCCCTGATAAGTCAGAACAATTATTCAGTGGAACAACTTGCCTCCAGGAGTTGTGAATGCTCCAACACTGGAAGTTTTTAAGAAGATGTTGGATAACCATTTCTCTGAAATGGTATAGGGTTCCCTTGCCTAAGCAGGGGGCTGGACTAGAAGACCTCCAAGGTCCCTTCCAACTCCGTTATCCTACTCTACCCTACCCTATTCTATTCATGTGAACTGAGCTGAGGTTGCTAGGGGTTCAATGGCAGTGCTTGAACTTGCTACCTGATCTTCTTCTTACCTTTACCCAAGCCCTGAAGTGATTCTCCTCCTCCTTTTCTTCTTGTGCTATTTGTGCCTCTCATTCATGTCTTGGGTTCCTCTTTAAAAATGCTGAGCATTCTTAAAAGAAAACTTCCAAGGGCAATATAATGCACCACTACCAGCGCTGGGGTTGATAATACAACACTAACACCAGCAATTCCAGTCCTGTCTTCTCTGAAAAACTGATGCAAGCTAGGAAGGAGGGAGAAATTAAGGTCAGGGAGCCACAGGGGAAAAATTAAACTGTTAACCCAAAGCAGGAAAATGGCTTGTCTTGCTGTTCTTATTGATGGGTGGAGCTTCCTACCAACTTCTCCGTTTCATTCCAACTTCAAAAGCTTGAATGGGACGCTTCCAAAGCTTGAATATCGTGCTTATGTAAGGTCTAATAAAAACCCAGGCATGTGCCTTTAAAGAAGAGGGGGAAAATGCAGAATTCTATTCCTATCACACCTTCAGTGTTATCACCACCGCAAGTTTAAAGACGGGCCTTCATTTCTTGAGAGTGAAAACTGAGGTTGTTCTGAAATGAAAGCTCCGAGGAGCGCTCTGTGTCGGAGGCAGAGAGGGAGCTAGATAGTAGCGAGGCAGAGGAACAGCTGGAGCCCGTTCTCAGTGTGTGCATGCGCAGAGCTGCCAGAAGACAAGAACAACTCAGAAAGCAGGGTCGACTTGGGAGTAAAGCCACACCTTGGAGGTGTTTGGCCCCTCCCATAGGAAACAAAAGAGGAGCGAATGAGGAGTGGGCTTTTGCAGGAAATAATTCGTTCATTCCGTTGTTTCAAGAGTGGAAAGTTCTTTTCTTGACTCTAAGAGACTCTGTGCCAAGTTTGGCCTTACTCTGCGTTTGGGAACTAGTTATCTGGCAGCTTTCCAAGCGAGATAAGGTTTGTGTTGATAAATATTCCTCTGAAAGACTGTTTGCCAGGCCTTGCTGACTGCGAATGAAAGGAATTCACAGTCGTTTAAATAAAAGGGTTTTTTCTAGGACCAAGACTCTGCTTCATGCTTTTTAAGGACGCCTAGGTCAGAACAAGTGCCAATGTGTAATTTAAAATAGCAAAGGAATGGAGAGAGTTCACTACAAAATCTCACGTTGTTTTCTTGATGATAAGTATTAATTTTAGGAACTGGATTATCCACCTTAAAGTCAACAGGCTTTCCCATCAGATTCAGGGAGACGTCTACAGGAGTCCCAATAATGAGATGCCATCAGAGCATGTCCTACCTACTACCCATCCATTAACATGTCTGCCACCACCATGATGCGTTCAACTCTGATAGTCCTGTGTAAGGATGATGCTCGCTTAAATGTTTTGTCCAAACGTGATACGAAGGGAATGAAAATGAGAACCGTCCAAATAAAACAAGACGTAGGAGATGACTAGGCTGAGCCTGAGGGAGGGGTCAAACGCATCATCAGCTTTGAGTCCCTTCGCGCCCACAAGAGATCTCGAAGTCCAGCCCACCTTGAATTCCATTGACTCTTTATCTACCGCCAATCTGCTTTGACCGTTAGTAGTTCAGATTCTTGTAGAGAGCGTTAGCATACAATAAACGTATATCCATTCAGATCGCCTGGACTCCCGATTTCCTGAACTCGACACTAAGGATGGAAGTGAAGAATGCACAGCACTCTAGAGGACATTTTAAGGGGGAAACACCTGCAGACATCAATTTGTCATGTCTGTTTTTATCCATGCCGTACACAAAAAAGGATGCTCTCTCTTTTAGCTATACAATTTGGGATGAACACCCTTTGAATGGTGTGGGAGCAGGAATGGATTTCCAGAGGAAAATAACTGCAGACTAGAGGAACCATTTGCACTACTCAGGTGACCCTGAGAACACAGATAAACCTCCAAGGGCTTCAACGACCCTCTAAAAGGATGCAAATGACCAGCTGTCTGCAAGGAATATCAATCCTTCCAGAGCTGAGGAATTTTCCCAGAGCTGAAGAAGCTTCTTGGATGAGAAGCAAAATGTCTTCAAAAGAAAAAAAAACTCAGAAAGTCCAGCTGCCTCCTGAAAAAAGCATCTTCGGGACAACTATGATATGCATGACTGAAAATCTCTACAAACTTTGAGTCTCTGGGAAAAGACCCACTACTCACCATGGTAGGGCACTGTTTTCCTGGGCACCAGGTTCCACCAGTTGCTGACCGCAGAGGCCTCCGTGCCAAGAACCAGCGACGTTACGAGAAACACGCTCAGGGCCACTTGAGGAACCATTCTGCTGGGGAAGGAAGATTCCCACCGTAGTCCGAGAAGAACCATCCACGCCAAACAGCTCCTGCTACTGCTGCTGTTACAATTCCTTTCTTCCTCGGTGGGTTGGCCTGGCAAGGGGGAAGAGGCAAGGGTTTAGTTAGTTGGCTAAGGTTACAATGACATCAACCACAAGTGCCCAGAGTCCCGGTGGGAAGGACCAGGAAGGAAGGTGAAAGGGAAGGGGAGGGGGGCGCGCGGGAACAAAGGAAGCCCCGAGGGAGTTTCCATTTCGGGTACCAGTCTTCTACTCGGGAGGCTCAAGAGGGCCCTGGTGATTCAGCCAATGAGCAACAGGAAGTGGAAATTTGAGAATCCTTGTTTTCCCCATCCCCCACCCCCTCCTCTCCAGCCCCACCACTCCTCGCTAGCCCACACACTCTGGTTTCCCATATTTCACAATCTGCACTTCCTGTATATCTCTATTAAAGGAAAGGCCTTTGTATGTTTCCCGAGAGAGAGAGGCTGGCCTGGATAATATAAATTTGGTATAAAATGGTTTGCCGTGAATGCGACGGCTTGAGGGTTCCTGGATTGGAGCTGAAAGGCGAAAGGGAAGCGGGATGCTCCCTCCGATATTGGGGTAGACCAGTTGCTTCAACAGAAAAACACTTAATCTCTCCCCTGGCTCAAGCTGATGAAGGGAGGAGAACTTGTGGCTCAGAGGTTAATACAACTGCCTAATATGCAGGCAGCCCTAGTTCGAATCCAAGTAAGGGTCTGGCTAGCTGATGAGAGCTAATAAGTTTGAAACAGATCTATACTAGTCTCCCTTTATTTCTTTATCAGCAAATATAAATTTGGTATAAAATGGTTTATCGTGAATGCGACGGCTTGAGGGTTCCTGGATTGGAGCTGAAAAGCAAAAGGGAAGCAGGATGCTCCCTCCGATATTGGGGTAGACCAGGTGCTTCGACAGAAAAACACTTCATCCGCCATAGAAAACCAACATGAAAGACAAATAACATATATACAACTTACACAGTACTAGTCTTATACAATTATTTTCGACCAATGTATTCATTCTAATACATATATATAATATCTCATTTCAGGTCTACTTAGACTAATTTTTCCATGTTCCGACTCCCACCTCATGTTTCCAGCCATTGATTAAATCTATTCCATGTGTCATGATATTCTGTCTCTCCTTTGTTTTCTATTCTTTTTTTTAAAATAGTTTTTATTAAGCTTTTTGCTTTTAAAAACAGAAAAGAAAAAAAACCAGAACAAGGACAAAAACAGAGTAAAAACATGACAAACATAACAATGCATTATTATACATGTTTGTATACAGTATTATACATGTTATACATGTTTATTAGTCTATCTGTTTCTGGGCATGTTAATATCTTCCTTCAGAAAAGGAGATAACAAACTTACAACAAGGAGAATTTCCTCCCCGGGTTTTATGAGACCGGAAATGAGGTAACTTCAACGGTGGGCAAAGAAAAGGGAAAGAAGGAAATTGCTTTCATTGTTGGCAGTAGCTTCCCCCTCCCCAATCTGTTGCAGTCTATTGTCTGTTAAATTTACAACCAGGAGTAAAAGGCAGCCAAATGAAGCTTTCCCAAACTTAACACCGTACAGCGATCCTGTGAGGTAGGCTGAAGAAGAAGACAGTTGCTCTGTCTAGACGAGGGGAGACATGATAGCAATCTTCCAGTATCTCAAGGGCTGCCCCAAAGAAGAGGGAGTCAAGCTCTTCTCCAAAGCACCTGAAGGTAGGACAAGAAGCAATGGGTGGAAACTAATCAAGGAGAGAAGCAACCTAGAACTAAGGAGAAATTTCCTGATTTCCTGACAAAATAATTAATCACTGGAACAACTTGCCACCAGAAGTCGTGAATGCTCCAACACTGGAAGTTTTAAAGAAGATGTTGGATAACCATTTGTCTGAAGTGGTGTAGGGTTAGACAGACAGCTCCATTCTCTTCCCTCAAAATGTTGGTTCCTCTCCTACCCCCCCCCCAAAAATGACCCCAAAACGGTGTCAGTTCCCACAACAATTGTTACACGCATTCTTTGAACTTCTTTCAAGAGAGGGACTATCTCATGCAACTCTTTTCCTAAAGACTTCTTAAGTCAAGCCACAACAACAACAACGAATAGCATCTTCTACCAATCAATGCTTTGCGAAGGAGTACCGAAAACGTAAGAAACCAACCGCCTAATCTCAGCATCAATAGCTCAGCTTCTCCGAAACCGATGCTCTCCAAAACGCCTGGATATATAACGCTCACGATTTCTCAGATTTCTCTTCCAAAGAGCTTTGAGCATCATTAAGATTGTAAAAAGATAGACTGGCCGGTATGAGTGTAATAAATTTATCTGCCTGTGGAGATCTGCACAGGATTGCAAAAGCCAGTTCTACAGTCTCCTAACCAGATTTTAGTCATTCAGGGGAAGTATCAAACCCGCTAGATATGGAGTCATTGATATGCGTACATGCGCGGCTTTTAAAATATGGCTCATACGATGCTCAGGAATAAGTAAGTGGCTGGGGCGGGGGGTTTCTTATGAGAAGAGGGTGCATGAAACGAGAGAAAAAATGGACTCAAAACAACTTGGAGGCTCTGCCCATCTCTTCCTGTTCAGCACAAATACCGATAGTCCTTAATTTATGACTACAATTGAGCCCAAAACGTCTGTGGCTAAGCAAGACAGTTTTTAAATGGGTTTTGCCCCGTTTTATGACCTTTCTTGCCACAGTTGTTAAGCGAGTCGCTGCAGCTGTTAAATTAGTAACACGCTCGTTAAGCAAATCCGGCTTCCCCCCCCCCCGCCATGGACTTTGTTGGTCGCAAAAGAGGATCACGTGACTGCAGGACACTGCGACCGTCATAAATAAGAGACCGTTGCTAAGTAGTTGAATTTTGATCGGAGGACCACAGCTGCAGCGGTCGTTAAGTGTGAAAAACGGTCATAAGTCACTTTTTTTCAGTGTCGTCGTAACTTTGGTCACTGAATGAAATGCTTGTAAGGCGAGGACTAGCTGTAAAATGATTTCAGGGTTTGGGAGGAACCAAAATTAACTGGCCAACTAACCTCCTCCTCCCCATTTTCCCAGGCCGGTCCCTCACTCTCAGACCAACCCACCCCCCACAAGGTTGTTGTTATGGGGGAAAATAGCAGGAAGGAGGAGTAAACCTTATGTATGTTTGCCGCCTTGAGTAACTTATAAAAAAAAATAAATGAAGCCAGCCTATACATAACTAAAGGGACACGGTGGCTCAGTCACTTCTGCCCGAGGAGCATTTTAACCCTTCTCAACTTGCCTTTCCTTCCGAGACTTTTTCACAAGGCTGCTTAAACCTTTAAAAAAACCCAAAAAACCGTTTTCACTTAAAAATAAGTCGCATCAAAAACTGGTGAGTTAATCCAGGCATCTCCGAAAGGCCCCGATTGGTCCTTTTTTTAAAAAAAAAAATACTTGGACCGGGGAAATGTTTCTGGAACATTTTTTGAGATATTCAAAAGTTCAACTTTCTGACGTGGCACAGCCTCGATCCGGTCTCTCAAGGCCGGCGGATGCCAGTTGGATTCTGCAGCAGCTAGCAATGCCTCTCTCCAACTGGCAGAAAAAAGCAAGATTATTATTATTATTATTTTTGCACAGGATATTCCTACTCCAGCTAGCCTGGTGAGTTTTTTTCTCTCTCTCCTTTCCCCCCCCCCAGAATTGCCTTCTGTCCGAACATGGAGGAAACTCATTTGTTTTCCTACAGGCCACCACCTGACGGACTCCTTAAAGTTTGAATCGACTTGGTGTCATTTTTCAAGATGTATTATTTACCCAGCTGATTGTTTGAAGCCCAGCAACTGACGTTGATGGGAGGGCAAATGGCCCAGGAAGGAATGTGCAAAAACAGCAAATGGAGGAGGAGAAGGAGGAGGAGGAGGAGGAGGAGGAGGGAGAAAGCACTCCTAACTAATCTCAGCTTTGGAATATTTTTTGCAAAGGGCGGGCAAAAATGTCGGAAGTCTGAGCAGCTGGTCAGCCCTTCCCAGTCCGTTTTTTCCCTTCTTATATCTTCCGTGCAAAATTCTTCGCTTACGGGAAGGCAGCGATTTGCAGAGCCAAATCTATATAAACCAACGATGTTCGTGTTTCTGAAGTTACTTCTTTTTATTTATTTTATTTTTTATTTTATTTTATTGAAAAGACAGTGCCATGTCAGGATAACAGTGCAAATAAGGCAGAGCCAGAGAGAAATCAGCGGTAAATCTACCTAACATACAAGCTAGTATAACATACAAGCATAGTGAGCCTTGGTGGAGCAGCGGACTAAAGTGCTGTTAACTAGCACCAGCTGCCTGCAATTACTGGGAGTTCGAATCTCACCAGGCTCAAGGTTGACTCAGCCTTCCATCCTTCCGAGGTAGGTAAAATGAGGATCCGGATTGTGGGGGCAATAAGCTGACTTTGTATAAAAAAGAACACCGCTTAGGGGGGCCGGAAGCCCTACTAAGCAGGTATATACAAAAGTATGAAGGCTATTGCTTAATGCATTGTAAGCCACCCTGAGTCTCCGGAGAAGGGCGGCATATAAATCGAACCAATAAATACAATAAATAAATAAGCTAATAACTATAACTGTACTGTTAAGAGTTATTACAGTAATACTAAAAAAAAGAGAGAGAAAATAAAAGAAAACTTCAACTAAATTTCTTTTAACTAACTAAACTGGTAACTAAACATTACCATATTTACGAATTTTTTCATATTATATCCATAGTTTTATGCATCTTTGTCGTCCGCACGAACAACTATTGACATTCATAAACTTCCCTCATTTCTACTTCTCGTCTCGATCCATTCATAAAATTTATTCCATGTCCTATAATCTTTTAAGTCATTTTGAATTTTACTAACTTAAGTTACTGCTGATAGACTGCCTCTAAGCTTGGAAGATCTATCCTAGCTAAAGAGCTGCGGATGGAGTAATCCGCCCCACAAGATCTTCCTAACCTTCAAAATCCTACGCGGTTGGACCTGGGAGGAAAACCATTTGCAACAGAACAAATTATTATTCTCTCTTTCTTAATCCCCGGCCAAATTAGATTTCCCAACCTGTGACAGTTTGAAAATAATCAGTTGCAAAGATGTGTTTTTGGTACCGTCAAAAGCCAAGGGAACCAAAAAAGCAGGGATGAAAAGAGAAGGGAAGGAGGCATGGTGAAATCCAATTTTTTTTACTATCTGTTCTGTGGGTGTGGCTTGGTGGGCATGGTGTGGCTTGGTGGGCGTGGCTTGGTAGGCGTGGCAGGGGAAGGATACTGCAAAATCTCCATTCCCACCCCACTCGGGGGCCAGCCAGAGGTGGTATTTGCCGGTTCTCCGAACTACTCAAAATTTCCGCTACCGGTTCTCCGGAATCTGTCAGAACCTGCTGGATTTCACCCCTAGAAGGAGGAATAGAACTTGTTCTAGTTTTTGTTCCCTGCTATGGGGGACACACACACATATTAACATTTCCAGGAGATAGGGGGGAAAAAAACAAACAGAAAGAGCATTATTTAATTCCAGGGTTTTGTAAATCTGGGAAGGTCTTTTTTTTTTGGAAAAAAACAGCAAATTTCTCTCTTCGGGATCTCTTGCCAACTCAAAAGGGCTGAGATTTTCATGGCTTGGAAAAAGTGCATTTGGTTTCCAAGCTGGAGATGGACTTTTTTTTCGGAGGGGAATGGGGGGAAACTTTCCAAAACACTCACTGTCCCCTTGAAAGCTTTATAGCAGGAACTTTTCCAGGCCAAATGCCGCCCTCCCCAAAAAGGGCGAGCCCATGACGAAAACACTGGGTGAGGCCAAAATAAAAACAGCAAACAGATATTCTTCCTGAATTTAACCAATACGCCTACTGAATTCCAATTTAATTTAGCTCAATCCAGCCGATAGGACCCAGCATCTGCAAAATAATTTGCTCCATCCAGGATATTATTATTATTATTATTATTATTATTATTATTATTATTATTATTATTATTTTGCTCCTTTTCTCGATTCCCATTCAGTTTTGTTGTTTATCTCCCTTTCTTTCGTTTTGTTTTTGTGTGGGGTTGTTTGTTTGTTTTTTGCATTGTTCTTTGTTTTGAAATGTTTGTAACAATTGTGAAGCCAGGAAGAAACTCTCTTCCTCCTCCTCCTCCTTATGGAGAGTTTGTGGTTGCAGGGGGTTGGATTAAATGACCTCCAAGGTCCCTTCCATTACTGTTACATCCAAGCACTGGCTTTCATAGAAGGGAGAAAGGAATCCTTGCTTTACGAGAGTTCATTCAGTGCCCAAAGTTGTGACGACTTTGATAAAAGTGACTTACGTTTTTCAGAGTTATGACCTTGGCAGCATTCCCGACAGTCACGTGATCAAAATCCAGACTTTTGGCCACTGGCATGTACTTATAACTGTTGCTTTGTCCCAAGGTCACGAGATCCCCGCTTTTTTTTTTTTTTTGGCCACCTTCTGACAAGCAAAGTCGATTGGATTCACTTAACAACCTGGTGACTAGCTTAGCGACTGCCGTGATTCACCTTAACAACGGTGGCACGAAAGGCGGTAAAACAATGGGGCGGAACCCACTGAACCAATGTCTCGCTTAACGACGGACATTTTAGGGCTCAATTGTGGCCGTTAAGTCAAGGACGATCTGGAGGTTTTGCACCTCTGTTTTCCTGCGTTGCTTTGCTGACTAAGGATGTTGGAACTTTTGTATAAGGTGCAAATGAAACAAGGAAGCAGAAGGAAGAATCGGCTTCACGTCCTGGCTGGCCAGCTTTTGAAAAATATCAGCAAGAGGAAGCAAAGGGCTAGGCGAGACAGATCAGTGGCCCTACCCCGTGATTTATAGGTTGGGGTGCTGCCACTCCTCCTGCCGTAAGATTCTCCACGTACACCGGTGAGCAACTGACCCTGTCATCTCTGTAGTATGATATGAATTATCTCTCCCTCCTCATCCCGTCAGGTTTCCTTGGCTGGCTTCCTTCTAAGATGGCCAGAGTCAGAAGGTTACCTGCTCGCTTGGTTCCCATCTACAAGCCGTTTGTCTTGTGTCAACAGGCCCCAATCCTAGACATGGAAGCAACAGGGGGGACTCTTCCATTTATGGCTGAAATTTGAGCTCTTTGCCAACTGCACATGGATCGCAAAGAGGTGAAACAAAAAAGGTTTTATACTTGTTATTAGAAGTCGTGTCCGACCCATCGCGACCCCATGGACCACGTTCCTCCAGGCCTTCCTGTCCTCTACCATCCTCTGGAGTCCATTTAAGCTCACGCCGGCTGCTTCAGGGACTCCATCCAGCCACCTCGTTCTCTGCCGTCCCCTTCTTCTTCTTTTGCCCTCCATCTTTCCCAGCATGAGGCTCTTCTCCAGGGAGTCCTTCCTTCTCATTAGGTGGCCAAAGGATTTGAGTTTCCTCTTCAGGATCTGGCCTTCTAAAGAGCAGTCAGGGTTGATCTCCTCTAGGACTGACCGGTTGGATCACCTTGCAGTCCAAGGGACTTGCAGGAGTCTTCTCCAGCACCAGAGTTCAAAGGCCTCCATTCTTTGACTCTCAGCCTTTAATTATGGTCCAACTTTCACAGCCATCCATTACAACTGGGAAAACCATAGCCTTGACTATACGCACTTTTGTTGGCAGGGTGATGTCTCTGCTTTTTAGTAAGCTATCTAGATTTGCCATAGCTTTGCTCCCCAGGAGCAATGTAAATGTAAGTTTTATACTTAGGGAAGAAAAACCAAATGAAAAATCTTTCTGTTCTGCCCCAGCTCCGGATTCCCAAGGATTGTGACACACACCAACGGTCCTTGTCAAAGTTTTAACGTACCAAGTCCGGCAAAGGTTGGCAACCAGCCCAGAAAACAAGATACGATAAGACACTCACTCTCCAAAATGCTCTGTAATAATTACACGTTGTTTCCAGCAAAAAATTACTAACTACGTGAGACTTAAATAGGCTAAGGGAGTGGCCAATTATTCTCAAGCCTTACTCTCGAGGAGACCTCCTCCTCCTGAGTAGCCACTCCTGCCTTCTGGCAGCCCTGCATGCTCGAGCACTGAGGAGAGGCTCCTCCACTTCGCTCTCTCCACTTGAAGGAGCCTCTGGAGGTTCTGAAGGCCCTGGCTGAGTCTCTGCCTCTGGCACCACATCCTCTTCGGCCTCCTTGCTGTCCGACGCGAGCGCCAGCTGCTGGCATGACCCCACACCAGCCTCCTCATCGTCGGGATCAGCCACGATCCGCGCAGGCCACAACACTTTCTCCCTGATGGATATCCCTTCCAAGTTTCCAACAAGGGAGAGTCCCTTGGTTTTATTATCAGATCCACTTTTGAAGCCCAAGCTAAGGAACAGCCCTTTTACCCATGGGGTAAAGCAAATCCTATTTTCACGGCAATTACCACCTAGGATGTATATATATTTATAATTAAAATAAACCCATTTCCATAAAACAAAGCCTTTTCATTTGGGACTTCAAGTGCTTATTTAACCACAGACCTACATAAATCACAGACCCTTTGAGTAGAGTGACCATTTTGGGGGGGAGGGGGGGTTAATGAAAGAATGAATGAAAGGAGAATGAAAGGACAAACTTGAGAAAATCAGAAAGAGGTTCCTCGAGATTAAAAGGAACCTAATTGTATTTTTATCACTTTGCTTTACCAAGGAAAAATTCAAGAAAAAACTTCATAAACGCACATGCTAATTAAAAAAAAGAGAGAGAGGCTAAAATCAAAGGCTACTTTTAAAAGACCATTCCATTTCCATTTTTTTTTGTTGTTTTCAAAAGACCAGGCATTAAGTGGTACCATTTGTACGGTAAAAGTTTTAAGGACCAAAATAAAGGACAAAGGAGGTTTTTTTTGTTTTGTTTTTTTAAAGGACATCTTTCTAGCTAAAGGAAATCTAAAAGACAGCTTTTTAAAAGAAAGGCCTGTTTCTTTTGTGTAAAGCGGTGCTTTGCACAAATTGTTCGGAGAATCCAGTTTGGCCTTTGCAAATGTTCTCTGATGGAGCCACTGAGATGCCTTTGGCTCCCACCAGACTAGGGGTCTGCAACCTTAAACACTCAAAGAGCCATTTGGACTCGTTTCCCACCAAAAAGAAAACACCGGGAGTCACAAAAACCCTTCCCCTGCCTGACTATTTCTTGAGCGGCCACAAAACTAGTATATGTAGTTGAATTAAACGTTCTGAAACTTTTCTTTTCTTGGATTTATCCATGGTTGGCCTACCGGGGGTTGAAAAGCTCAATAAATTGCGTGCCGCACATTGGCAGCTGTGACGCATATTTCCAGTGACAGGGAGCCGCAGCAGAGAGGTGAAAGAGCCACAGATTGCTGACCCCTGCACCAGACTATCTACCACAACCAGGCCATCTAAAGGGATCAAGATGCACACACACACAACTGGTTAGAAATGATAACGGAGCAAAATATTGAATTTAAACCAGAAACATGTCTTTTAGACATACTATCGGAAAGTTATGCTAAAGCAACTATATATTTAGTGTTACATATATTGACGGCAGCAAGAATTATATACGCTAAATATTGGAAAAACGTGAAAAACACCCCATCAGACGGGGATATAATTAGGAAACTTTGGGATTGTGCTGAAATGGATAGACTAACTTTAAAAGTTTACGCTAAAGAAGACTCGGAATATTATCGGACGTGGAATAAATTTTATGAATGGATAGAGAGAAAGACGAGAGGTAGAAATGAGAGAAAATAAGAGTATGAATGTTAATAATTGTTAGTATGGAAAATAAAGATGTATAAAACGATAACTATAGTAAGGGATAAAAATGTAAATAAGCTAACGTAAGAAGAAATTTATACTATTATAATTACCGGTACCCTGTTTCCCCAAAAATAAGACATCCCCTGATAATAAGCCCAATCAGGCTTTTGAGTACATGCGCTAAAATAAGCCTTCTCCCAAAAATAAGCCCTCCCTGAAAATATTTAAACGCAGAGCTGGAAATCAGGTAAGACGGCATCTTGCTCCATGCGCCCCAAAATAATAAGACCTCCCCGAAAATAAAGGCCAAGTGCTTATTTCGGGGTTAAAAAAAATACAGGGTCTTATTTTCGGGGAAACACGGTATTATATTATTATGATCGTTATTAGTTTGTGTGTTAACATTTGCTATTAATTTTTCTTTGGTGTTGCACTATTTGTAAACGTTATCCTGACAAGGTACTGTTGTTTTTCAAAAAAAATAAATTTAAAAAAAAGATGCACACACACACATACGGGGTAGTGACTTTTCTGAGCTCCCTGGGGATAGCTTTCTCCCTACCCTTCTTGGCATGCTTTTTCAAAACTTATTTCCATTTCCAGAGCTGTTAGCAAGTCGTTCTCCCCCCCCCCAACTGCCTTAAAGAAAGCAGACAGCCAAAGGAGAGGCTGCAGAGAGAGAGAGAGAGGGAGGGGGAGCTTCTCCCCACGAGGGCCATTGGACTGAAGTACTCTCGACTCGGTTTTCCAACCTGACGTGCGCCTACTCGCCCCAAAAGAGAGCGTGACCAAACTTGCACGGGTTATTCCACACGGGGCCTCCCACTTTCCTCTAAAAAAAACCCAGGTCCTCCGTGGATGTAATTACGATGATTTAGTTTTCCATAATTCTTTTTTTTTTTTTAAAGAGTTCGGAATGGGTTCCTGAACATCGAGTCCCTGGCCAAGCTTTGCGAAGGAAGGTTTTGCAAAAAAGAAAAAAGAAAAAAAGCCTGCAAATGAGGCATTAGGGTAGAGACATGGAGCAGAAAGCCAGCTTTTAATTTTAACTTTAATTAAGCTGAAATCTGGGTGCGGAAATTTAGCCAGCAAGCCAAGGCTTCCTGGAGACAGGCGTTTCGGTAGCCTCTTGCAAAGTGGTGGAAAGGGGAAAAAAATTCAAATTGGCTTTGAAGGGCAGGTACCCCGTTTCCTGTAAAATAAGACATCCCATGATAGTAAGCCCAATTGGGCTTTTGAGTGCATGCACTCAAATAAGCCCTCCCCGAAAAATATTTAAACGCATGTGCAGCCGGTCCCCGCCATTTCCTCTGGTTTCCACCATGCACCCCAAAATAATAAGACCTCCCTGAAAATAAGACCAAGCGCTTTTTTCAGGGTTCAAAAAAATATAAGACAGGGTCTTATTTTCGGAGAAACACGGTAGGACTAATGGCTGTCCAGGTGTGGATGTGAGATGAAGAGGCAAGATTGGAGGGTTAGGCTGGTATATCTTTCTGGATGGCGGATTGGCTGTTTTAGGTAGTCCTCAACTTCCAACGGTCCGTTTAATGACCATTCAAGTTACAACAGCACTGAAAAAAAGCAACTTATGACCGTTTTCACACTTACAATCGTTGCTGCATCCCCATAATACGTGATCAAAATTCAAGACGATTGGCAACTGACTCGCATTTACGACTGTTGCAGTTTCCCGCAGTCATATGATCCCCTTTTGCGACCTACTAATAAGCAAAGTCAATGTAGAAGCCAGATTCGCTTAACGACCATGTTACTAACTTAAACTGCAGTGATTCACTTAACAACCATGGCAAGAAAGGTCATAAAAGGGAGCAAAACTCACTTAACAATGGTCTCGCTTACCAACAGATGTTTTGGGCTCAATTGCGGTCGTAAGTCGAGAACTACCTGTATTGCTCAGTTCAGGATACCTGGCCTATAGGCTAACAATGCAAGTTAGAATAGAAATAGAATAAGAGTTGGAAGGGACCTTGGAGGTCTTCTAGTCCAACCCCCTGCTTAAGCAGGAAACCCTACACCACTTCAGACAAATGGTTATCCAACCTCTTCTTAAAAACTTCCAGTTCTTAAGTTCTTCTTTCTAATTTCATTTCACTGGCTTGTTTGAATTGAAGCAGCCTACAAGTCCAACGAGCCATCAGCGCCATACAAATGGAACTGCTCCATACATTTCGACCCAGCTCATCCACTGGCCAGTGTTCTCTTATGGGGGTTTTCCGTAACACCAAGATCAGATCTTTGCTCGGAAGATGCTCACTCCTCTCGCCCTTCTTTCAGACTCTCGTCTCGCCCTTCAGAAGAGGTCGTGAAGCATCGTTGGGCATTGAGGAAATCTGAAATGTGTCTGAATATTCGTAGCTCGGGTTGGTAGTTGGGCTGTTGGTTTGAGCTCCGAGCCTTGGAACAATTTGGTTGCAAACCTTTCGTCACCTGCCGAGGAGACGTCGTCCGTGCATTTTGAGTTGTGCTCGTCTGTCAGAACACAGGTCTTTTTATATACCTTTTTATGGTATATAAAGGTATAAAAAGGTATTTTTTAATAAAAAGGTATTTATTTATTTATTTTTTTTGGTAAAAGGTATTTTCATAACAGGGTATTTAAAGACCTGGCAGACGAGCACAACTCAAAATGCACCAACGATGTCTCCTCGAATGGTGATGAAATGTTTGCAGCAAAATTGCCAAGCTCAGAGCTCAAACCAACAGCCTAATTTAGGAAATCACAAGGTTTGAAATTGCCAATATATATATATATATATATAAATAAATAAATCTGCCTTTTCTGTCTGGATGGAGTCTATCCTCTGAGCCCGGAGAGATCTTTGGAACAAGGCAGATGTTCAACTGAACCTTGAATCTTTCAGCAAGTTAACCGGCGGAGCCAGCCTGAAATTTGTCTATCAACCTCAGGTGTATAGATAAACAACCCCCCTCCCTTTTTCTTCTTTTACTATTTTGGCAAACTGCCTGCAAGCAGGAGCCAGACAGGTTGAGCCTGTTTTCTCTTGGCTGGCTGGCAGCACCCAAGCCCTTGCAACTAGTTGTAAACAGTACCCTGCTCCAAGGAACAGAATCTACACATGGGGCGGCCAGGGGAAGCCTTCTCAGTATTTTCCACAGGAAGAGAGAGAGAGAGAGAGGAAGAGATTGAGAGAAGGAGGGGAGAGGGAGGAAGGGAGAGAGAGAGGGGAAGAGATTGAGAGAGAGGAAGAGAGTGGGAGAGGGAGGGGAGAGGGACAGGGAGAAAGAGTTTGAGGGAGAGAGAGAGAGAAAAGAGATTGAGAGAGAAAGAGAGAGAGAGAGGAAGAGAGAGAGGAAGAGAGAGAGGAAGGGAGAGGGAGAAAGAGAGAGGAAGAGGGAGAAAAAGGGAGAGAAAGAGAGGAAGAGGAAGAGGGAGGGACGGAGAGGGAGAGAGAGAGAAAGAGAGAGGGAGAAAGAGAAAGAGAGGAAGAGAAAGAGGGAGGGAGGGAGAAAGAGAAAGAGAGGAAGAGAGGGAGAGAAAGAGAGAAAGAGAGAGAGGAAGAGGGAGAGAGGGAGAGGGAGAGGGGGAGAAAGAGAGGGAGAAAGAGAGAGAGGAAGAGGGAGAGAAAGCAAGAGAGAAAGAGAGAGAGGAAGAGGAAGAAAGAGAGGAAGAGGGAGGGAGAGGGAGAGAGAGAGGAAGAGAGAGGAAGAGGAAGAGAGAGAGGAAGAGGGAGAGAGAGGAAAAAGACCCCAAAACTTTCTGCACAAAAGAGAGATTTTTGGGAAAAGCCAGGAACAACCTGGCTTCCACAGCTGTTCACACCGCAAATTACAACCAGATCTCTTGGCTGGGCCGGCCAGCCAGCTGACCAAATTGCGCTCCACGCTCCAAGATGGGACCCTTCCCCTTCCCCACCCAAAAAGACAACCATTCGCCTTCTTTTTTGTGGTTTCCTTCCCCCCCTGAACTTTTAACTGCTTCCTGCTTTGCATCAAGCCCAGCGCTGAGTCAGCTCCGTGCAGGATCGGGGAGGAAGACGAGGGAGGGAGGGAGGGAGGCCAGGAAGGAACTGGATGCAATCATCATTTCCCCCCCAAAGCAGGAGGATTTTCCCTTTTTTCCCTTTTTCTTTTCAACTGAGTTAAGATCCGTATCCTCATCTACTCCCACCTCCTGGGAACTGACTGTACCCCCCCCCCAAAAAAAAACAGGCAGGAAGGGAGGAGGTGGACGAAGGAAACTGGAAGGGCAGGGAGGTGAGGAATTCATTTCCAATGTATTTCTTTGCACGTCAAG
>WNWU01000075.1:1842616-1866685 GCA_012654045.1 Ptyas mucosa
CTCCTGGGGGAAGGATACTGCAAAATCTCCATTCCCGCCCCACTCCAGGGGAAGGATACTGCAAAATCCCCATTCCCACCCCCCTCTGGGACCAGCCAGAAGTGTCATTTGCTGGTTCTCCGAACTACTCAAAATTTCCACTACCGGTTCTCCAGAACCTGCTGAATACCACCCCTAACTCCAACCCACACAACACTCTTGTGCCTACTCCTAACCTACATCCCCCCCTCCCCATGGGGCCTTCCTGATCAGTGCCATACCTCTCACGCACCCCCTTGTTCCCTCCCCTCCTCCCCAGCCACTGGGCTCCTCTCCTCAAATTCAGTTTCAACCTAAGCAACTTTAAGACGTAGGGACTCCCAACTCCCAGAATTTCTCTAGCCAGCATGCTGGTTCCCACATCTTAAGGTTACTGAGATTGGAGAACGCTGCTGCTCCTCCTCCTTGGTTTTAAGCCCTTGGAAGAGGCTCCTCTCTGCAGCCTTGAAAGCAGAGGACGGGGGTGAGAGGTGGGGAAGGGCTTGGCTTCCCTCCAGCAAAGGGTAACGCTTAAGCAGGGCTGTCTTTCCCATAAACCTGGTTTGTTGGGAGGAGCATTTTTGCCCTCCCCGCAACAGAGCTCATGAAAATGCAGTAAAGAAGCATATTGTGTATGCAGAGAGAACTGCTAACTTGGAGCCGCTGTGTGTCTCTTTTCTGTAAACAGCCCAAACAGGATAGCAAATCCTTCCCCGGCAACTATCATCCCAGAAAGGAAATGGAGGCAGGAGTTGCTGCTATCTTCTTAAGAGGCTGAGTTTTCTCCAGGACACCCAAACCATCGAGGTCTCCGCTTTGGGCAGTCTGGCCGGCCATTCCGAGTTTGCTGATTTATGGCAGGATGCGATAATCCCGATTTATGGCAGGATGCAAAACCTGTACCCGGTGTGTGTGTGTGTGAGATGCCCACATCGCAAACCAGGTTGTAGGTGCACCAGGGACTTGTGTTTTTTTTAAAAATTATAACTTTTGATCACTGCTGCCTGGGCCTCTGTCTCCCCCACTCCCAATCGGATCTGATGCATCTCTAGTAGGCTACTCCGAGGCTCTGCCCAAAATTGTCACCGAGCTGTAAATTTTCGTGTGGCCGAAGGGAACTGGCTGAGCACCTCTTTCGGTTTAAGATTAGATTAGATTAACAGAGTTGGAAGGGACCTTGGAGGTCATCTAGTCCAACCCCCTGCCCAAGCAGGAGACCCTACACCATTTCTGACAGTGTCTTCTTGAAAGCCTCCAGGGATGAAGCTCCCACAACTTCCGAAGGCAACTTCTGTTTCATCAGTTGATTGTTTTCACTGTCATAAAATTCCTCCTTATTTCCAGGTTGAATCTCTCCTTGGTCAGTTTCCATCCATTGTTCCTTGTCTGGCCTTCAGGTGCCTTGGAAAACAGCTTGGTCCCCTTCCTCTCTGTGGCAGCCCCTCAAATATTGGAAGACTGCTAGTATCCTGTCTCCCCTGGTCCTTCTCTTCACTAGACCAGCCATGCCCAGTTCCTGCAAGCGTTCATCGTAGGTTTTAGCCTCCAGTCCTCTAAGCATCCTGGTTGCTCTTCTCTGCACTTAACTCCCTGTACTCTTGATTTCTCCTGGCAATTTCTCCATGGAGGACCAACTTGAGTTGGATGGTGCAACTAGCATCATAATATCTGCACCTACTGAGAATGCTGAATCCTTGAAAGGATCCACCACAGACTCTCACAACAGCGCCAGACAAAAGCCAGGAAGAGAGAAATCTGTTATCCATCAAAAAAGGACAATTTTATTTTAACCTCTTCTTGGGCAGAAGGAGGGCTGTTATTCCTTCCTGCTTTGAAAACAGAGGGGGGGGGAGCCTTAAAGGCACAGGAGGGTCTAAAGAAAACAGTAAACAGTAAACGAGGTGGGAGAAATGATGCGCCTTATAAGAGACACATGGCGGAAAGGCTGGGAAAGTTTATGAGGAAGAAGGGGGGGTGGGAGTGAAAGAACTCGGGGGATTTTATTGGTGGCTGCGAGGGGGTGGGGGGGGTTGCATGGTCTGCACCCCCACTTCATCCCCCTAAATCCTTTTCCGAGTTCTGTGATGCTGTTCCTTCTGGTAAAAGATCTTTTGTTCCCCGGATGTCTCATTAAACCTCATCACTCTCGGCCTAAAAGAGGAAGAAAAGGCAAGGGAAAAAAAAATATAAACTTTAGGAACAGACCTGTGATGGCCAGGAGGTGTTTAAATAAGGCAAAATATCTTCTTTTCCACCGAGCTGGCTGTGCCACACCTGGGCACCTTACCGGGGCCCTTCCCACCGACAGACACACGGGGGAGGAGCGACATCTCGCTGGCACAAACGGCGACCGTTCCCCTGAGCGCGTGCAGAGTGACTTTCTCTCCCCCCCCTCCCCACCCCCTCAGCCCCGAGCGAGGAACCGCCTGGGAAGTGGAAAAAAAAAACGGAGATTCCTTTCCAGGACAGATGGCAAGAACTCCCACGCAGGAGCGCCTGGCGGGTCGCCTATTTTGAGAGATGGAACGTGGTCTTGCTTTGCGCCTCCGCTGAACGGCTTGCCGCCGTCGGTGCTGGCGAAACCGTATGGCACGGGGAGAGGGATGCAAGTGGCAAGCCCTGGGGAGAAACCGGAGCCTGATCCTGGGATGCATGGGAATTGATTGGTGGGTATGGTTGGGGGGTTGATAGGGGCAGGGGTCTTGCAACATTGGATCATTCTGGGGAACAGAGTCTGGAGTGACTGTGGCTGCAGCCATCAGGCAGGCTTTTTTTCACTTTAATGTCATCCCCCTCCCCTAAAATGAGGAGGGGGCTCTGCTGGACTCAGGAGAGCAGCTCTGGACAATCTTAGTGGCCACAGAAAAGTGGGGGTGGGAGTGGCCCAGGTCAGTGGTGGGTTGCCCCCGGTTTGGACCGCTTCACAAGAACCGGTAGTAAAACCAGCAGGAGGCCCCACCTTTGTGAGTGAGCAAAGCAAGCATGTGCGCACGATCCCGTTGCGAACCGGTAGTAAAGGTAAGTAGAACCCATCCCTGGTTCAGAGGTGAAATGCTACTGGTTCGCACCAGTTTGGGTGAACCAGTAGTAATAAAAGCTACCAGTTTGGGCAAACCGGTAGTAAATAAAAAAGCTACTGGTTCAGGAAAACTGGTAATTAAAAACAGCTACCGGTTCGCCCGAACTGGTATTTCCGATGATCAGCTGTGCCGTGCAATTTACATTCGCTAGAAAGCAGGAAATCCTGCTTTTTAGCGAATCTAAATCGCGCAGCATAGCTTCCCCCCCCCCCGTTGCTGTCCTACTTACCTTCTTAAGCCTCCTTTTCCCGCATGCAACGTGCATTTGGCACGCACCGCGCATGAGCCCAGCTGAGTTGCCTGATCGTCAGAGGCTTTTTTTAAAAAAAAAACTTTTAAAAGCATTTTTTCGGCTGAAGAGATTGTAGAAAAAATGCTTTTAAAAGTTTTTTTTAAAAAAGCCTCTGATAATCGCATGGCTCAGCTGGGCATGGGGGGGGGTGGGGCAGGGATTTTTGCTACCGGTTCTCCGAACTACCCGCCGCAATTCGCAATTCGGTCCGAACTGGGAGCATTTCAACCCTGGGACAGGGCTGTCAAACTCGATTTCATTGAGGGTTGTGTTTGACCTCGGGGGGGGAGGGGGAGGAAAGCTGAGTGGGCATGGCTGACGTGGGCATGGCCAGCTCAACGTCCTGCAGCCCTCTGCCAGCAAAAACGGAGCCCGCGAGGGCCGCCTGTGGCTCATGTAAGCTCCATTTTCACTGGCGGAAGCACTGCGGGTCGGTCCTTTGCTGATTCCAGGGTGGCTCCGTGGACCAGATCTAACCACCCCATGTGCTGGATCCAACCCACAGTCCTTGAGTTTCACACCCCTGGATCCTTGGAGACACCTATGCCAGCCTTTCGCCTATCAACTCCCTTCCGATTCTTTCCGATCCAGCCCAACGTACCCAGACAGGAGACAAATGACAACAACCCCACTCCCGGCTCCTGATGATCGAGGCAGTCACCGGTCTGAGCCCCCTTGATTAGACCCACGCCATGAAGTCATTTCCTGCTGCCTCCCCACCCCCACGATTTTCTAGGCCTTCAGATGACTTCGGGCCATGCAGAGCAGTCCATCCGGGCTGAGTAAGTTCCTGACTAATAGAGTTAGCTGGGGGGAGCTTCTGTTTTCCATCAGGTTTGCATAGGAGGATGTTGGCGGCAGCTCAGCTTCTCAAACGAGGCTGGCAGCCGGGCACGGAGGGGTACACGGACTGGCTGCGAGATGGACAAGACCAGATCCCTGTGGCTGGATCCTTTCTTTCCCGAAAGGCATTAGCCCAAAAGCTATTGGGCGACCTCTCTTTGGGGGGGTGCAGCCAGGTTTTTCAAGAGATGGGGGAAGAACATTTCATCCAGTCCACGCCAGTCAAAGATTGGCTCTTTCTGGTTCTTAGCTTCTGGTGCGGGCAAGGGTGTTGGAGGCGGGGGAGTGCGATACCTTTTAAACATCCTTTTGGGGAGACTGCGTGGAGATTCTCAGTCATCCAGGTGATCGTTGTCTCAAAGCTGCTTTTTTAATTTTATTTTAGAAGGCAACTGGATGTTTTTTCTTTTGAGAAAAAGAAGGATCCGAATCAGAATAGAGCTGGCAGGGACCTTGGAGGTCTTCTAGTCCAGCCTCCTGCTCAAGCAGGAGAACCCATACTATTTCAGATAAGTGGCTGTCCGGTCTCTTCTTAAAAACCTCCAGTGATGGAGCGTCCACGATTTCTGGTGGCAAGCTGTTCCACTGATTAATTGTCCTCAATGTTAAGAAGTTTTTCTTTAATTACGGGTTGCTTCTCTCCTTGATTAGTTTCCACCCATTGTTTCTTGTCTTGCCTTCTGGTGCTTTGGAGAATACGTTGACCCCTTCTTCTTTGGGGCAGCACCTCAAATACTGGAAGACTGCTATCGTGTCCCCCATAGTTCTTCTTTTCTCTAGACTAGCCAAACCCAAATCCCGCAACCCTTCTTCATATGGTTTTAGTCTCCAGGCCTTTGATCATCTGAGGGAGCGGGAGGGAGAGAGAGAGAGAGAGAGGGAGGGAGAGAGGGGGGAGAGGGAGAGAGATAAAGAGATAGATAGATAAAGAGACAGAGAGTGAAAGAGAGAGAAAGGGAGTGAGGGGAAGGGGGAGAGAGTGAGTGAGTGAGTGAGTGAGAGAAAGGGCGAGAGGGGGAGGGAGAGAGAGTGAGAGAAAGAGAGAGAGAAAGAGAGAGGGGGGAGAGGGGGAGAGAGAGAAAAAGAGTGAGTGAGAGAGAAAGACAGAGAGAGGGGGAGAGGGGGAGGGGGAGAGAGTGAGAGATATAGAGAGAAAAAGTGAAAGAGAGAAAGGGAGGGAGAGGGGGAGGGAGAGAGAGAAAAAGAGAGTGAGTGAGTGAAAGAGAGAAAGGGAGTGAGGGAGGGGGAGAGAGAGTGAGTGAGTGCGTGAGTGAGAGAGAGGGGGGGAGAGGGGGAGGGAGAGAGAAAGAGAGTGAGTGAGAGAGAGAAAGGGAGAGAGAGAAAGAGAGAGGGGGGAGGGAGAGAGAGGGGGGGGGAGAGAAAGAGAGAGTGTGAGTGAGTGAGAGAGAGAGAGAAAGGGAGAGAGAGAGTGAGAGAAGGGGGAGGGAGAGAAAGAGAGAAAGAGAGGGAGAGAGAAAGAGAGAGAGAAAGTGTGAGAGAGAGGGAGAGAGAGAGAGAGAAAGGGAGAGAGAGAGAGACGCAAAGTCACACTGTGAGTTTTTATGGCCAGCTGGGACCTGAGTATGAAAGACATTGAGATGTGACCGGATATACGGTGATATCAGCAAAGAGAATATGGAAATAATTCTCAGACATTATTTTGTTTGTTTGTTTGTTTGTGGCTGTGGATTAAGGGGTTAAAAGCTTCTGGTTTCAGTGAGGTCCTGAAAACCACTCAAAAGCGCCCTCTTCTCCCCCCTCCCCCCAGGAAAAATTAGTCCAATTATTTGGAGGAGGGGAGGCGGAGGATGTTATTATCGCTATAATTTAGTTATGGCCAGCAACCAGCTGGCAGCACAAATAATGCAAAGCTACAGGAGGAAACAATAAAACTTTTACGGCAGTCATTTGCAAAACAGTGAGCCGCAATAGGAATACGAAGGAGGAATGTAGAGGTGACCCAAAGATGCTTTTCTTCAGGAGGCAACTGGACTTTCCGATTTTTTTTTCTTTTGAAGATGTTTTGCTTCTCATCCAAGAAACTTCTTGAGCTCTGGCTGGATGGTGGGGAAATGGAAGGATTTATATTCCTTGCAGACAGCTGGTCATTTGCATCCTTTTAGAGAGCTGTTGAGGCCACGGAGGTTTGTCTGTGTCTTTAGGGTTCCTGGTTCCTGTAATCTGCAATTTTTTTTCCCTCTGGAAATCCATCCCTACTCCCACACTCTCTAAAAGGATGCAAATGACCAGCTGTCTGCAAGGACTATAAATCCTTCCATTTCCTCACCATCCAGTCAGAGCTGAAGAAGCTTCTTGGGTGAGAAGCAAAACGTCTTCAAAGAAAAAAACAGAAAGTCCAGGTGCCTCCTGAAAAAGCCCCTTTGGGACAACCTCACCTGGATGATGGAGAATCTCTACAGACTTTCAGCTATATAATTTGGGATGAGCACCCTTTGAATGGTGTGGGAGTAAGAATGGATTTCCAGAGAGAAAAATTGCAGACTACAGGAACAATTTTCACTGCTCAGGTGAAAAAAGAAAACTTTTATTTGAAAAAAAAATGACAGTTTTTCAGAGTTACGACCTTTGCAGCGTCCCCACGGTCACATGATCAAAATTCAGCCGTGCGGCAGCCGATTCGTATTTTTGACGGTTGCAGTGTCCCAAGCTCATGCGGTCCCCTTTTTTGCGATGAGCAGTCAGTGGGGAAGCCCGATTCACTTAACAACTGGGTTATTAACTGGTCAACTGCCGCGATTCACTCAGCGGCTGAGGCAGGAAAGGTCGTAAAACGGGGCAAAACCCCGCTTAACAAATGCCCCGCTTAACGACAGAAATAAGGGGCTCAGTGGTGGCCGTAAGTCGAGGACTATTTGCAGATAAGGTGGAGAGTGATCAGAATCAGTAAGCAGGATGCAGTTTTCTGGGGCAGGGGTCTCCAACCTTGGCCACTTTAAGACTTGTGGACTTCAACTCCCAGAGTTCCTCAGCCAGCAACCTTGGCCACTTTTAAGACTTGAGGACTTCAACTCCCAGAATTCCTCAGCCAGCAAAGCTGGCTGAGGAACTCTGGGAGTTGAAGTCCACAAGTCTTAAAGTTGCCAAGGTTGGAGACCCCTATTCTGGGGGACAGGAATGAATAGCAGAGAATGATCTGAGTCCAAGATTTCTCCAGCGCTCTGACCCACTGCAAAAACAGGTTACGAAGCCTCCCGAGCAGAAAGGCCGAACGTCAGAACAAAGCAAGGCTTGTCTCAAAGTTTGGAAGCCGATGCAAATTTTTTCCCCGTCTTATAAAATAAATAAAATAAAATTCCCCAAATTCAAGAGGCCGGGGGCTAAACTGGGATCGGCGTAGCAATTTCAATCCCACGTACAGTACGCTGTCTGATTCCATCTTTTGGCACCGTAAAAAAAATAAAATAAATAAACCTGGAGGAAGAATTATAAATCGGGCCAGGAATTCAACCCCGCCAGCTTCTCTCGATCGTTTCTGAAGCCGGCCCTGTTTTTTTAAAAAAAAGACTGAGAAAATCATAGGGGCTAGACAGACCTTCTAGGACCGTGATGGTGAGCCTATGGTACGTGTGCCACAGGTGGCACGCGGAGCCGTGTCACCTGGCATATGAGCTTAGCTCCGGGAGTCTCTGGAGGCTGGGGACAGCAAAAAAACATCACTTCCTGTCCAACTGGAAGTTGGGAAATAGGCCGTTTCAGGCCTCCGGAGGACCTATGAGGATTTGGGGAAGGCTGTTTTCGCCCTCCCCAGATGCATAGAGAGGATCTGGAGCCAGGTGAGGAGGAAAAACGGGCCATCGCGTGCCAAGAACACAGGGGAGGTTGCGCGCACCTGCGTGGGACAGGCGCATAGAATTATGGGTGTGGGCACTCGTGCGCGTGAACCTCCCCTGCCCCCACCCCTTCCTGGCACATGATGGCAAAAAGGTTAGCCATCACTGTTCTAGGAAGAAAATTCACATCACAGGTCCGTAGAATCGGGGACGGTAATGAAGAGTTGGAAATTCCGCTCCTTGGCCAACGCGGGAATCCGTATTGAACGTTAGTGCAGATAACGCGCGTTGAAGGGGGATAAAAATTTAAATAAATGCCACCTCCGCAGACATTTGTTCCATCGTTCAACAGTAAGGCATTGTTCCTGAGCTCCAACTGAATCCTACGTCCTTCTTTCTTTCAACCCACTTGCTTCAGATTCACAGGTCAGGAACAACATGCCGTAGCTTCCAGAAATATCAGCCCCACCTCAAGGTGAAGAGGTTGTGTTTGGAACACAACCAGGGCAGTTCACATCCGAGGACTTGGACTGTAGCGTTTCCAATTCTGTCGGTTTTCCAAACCATACCTATTGGTACACCTTCAGGAAGCCAAAACTGGTCCTTTAGTTTTTTGGTCAACTGTGTCCAATTCTTGATATGTCCTACAGCCGTGATGGCGAATCTATGGTACAGGTGCCACAGGTGGTGCACGGAGCCATATCAGTGTGCGAGCGTTGCCGTACCTCAGCTCCAGCGCGCATGAGTGCGCTGGCTGGCTGATTTTTGGGCCTTCCGGTCCCACCGGAAGTTGGGAAATGGGCTGTGTACAGCCTCCGGAGAGCCTCTGGCGGTGTGGGGAAGGCCGTTTTTGCCCTCCCCAGGCTCCTAGAAAGCCCCTGGAGCCTGGGGAGAGTGAAAAACGGGCCTACTGGGCCTTCATGTGTTAAAAGCGAATTCTGGGAGCTGAAGTCCACCCATCTTAAAGATGCTAAACTTGAAGAATACTGCTCTAAAGCAGGGATGGGAAACCATGGGCCTTTTATGACTGGCGGACTTCAACTCCCAGAATTCCCGAGCCAGGAATTCTTGTGACTTTTGGACTTCAACTCCCAGAATTCCCGAGCCAAGAATTCTTGTGACTGGCGGACTTCAACTCTCAGAATTCCTGAGCCAGCTCAGGAATTCTGGGAGTTGAAGGCCAGGAGGCGGGAAGGGAATTGGGGCCATCCAGCACCGAACCAGCCCGAACCGGCTGAATCCCACCACTGCCAATTTCCCTCCCCTCGCCTCCAAAACCGAAAACAAAAACAAATCTGGCATTTTTGACCCATTTTGTTCTGGTTGGCTGGGGGGCGGGGGGGGGGGGGCTGACTAATGCTTCCTCTCGGAGTAAGTGATGAAGCCACGGCCTGACACCTTGGAACCTTTTTGTAAACAGCGGAGAAAACGGAAAGTACGCAGGGGAGTATTTCGCTGCAGACCAGCTCGCATAGGCCGCACTTCCATTTCTTGGCCGGCTGCTGAGGCCCAGCAAGCATCCAAGCAAAGCCTTTTGGGCCTGACGTGGAGCAAAGGGTCTTGGGTGGGCCGGCCCGCTCTGCTCCTTCCCAATCCCACGTGCTGCAAAAAAGGGTAGGCTTTTTGCCACCAGCTGGGGTGGGGGTGTAATGTGCAATTAGCCACAGACAGCTGGAAACTGGAACTGCAGCTGCCAGGGCTTTGCTCTCTTCCAAGGCTGAATCAGAATATTTGTTGCCCGGAGCAGAATATATTCCAAATGGCACCCAGCACAAACATATGTTAACACATACATGCACACACACTCATTAGGACACTTGTTCACCCATGCAGTGGAGGGGAGGAGGCTTGTGCAAGGGAGCTTCCTAAGCCTGGCGCTTGGGGGGTTTCTCCCCTGTCCCCTTTTCCTGCCTTTTGTGCCCTCCCCCCAAATGCTCAACAAGCTCTGGCTCTGACGGGTTTTTTTGCATGCGATGCAAGGTATGGAACCAGTGGTGGGATTCAAATAATTTAACAACCGGTTCTCTGCCCTAATGACCAGCTGGGTAGGCGTGGCTCGAGGGGGTGTCATGTGACTGTGTGGGCGTGGCTAACTCAATGTCTCTCATTCACGTTGATGGGTGCTTCGCCTTAGCTGTTACAATGTAATAAGGGTTAACCAGAGGCAGTTTCTGTAAGCAGGACAATAAAGATTAGGCTAGAAACACCACCAGAATGTTTCCTTCCTGCCTTCCTTACAGGATTAGCCCTGTAAAGTGGAAAAAAACAAAAGGAGATTTCTTCGAAACAACCGGTTCTCCGAACTGCTTAGAAAATTAACAACCGGTTCTCCCGAATAGGTACGAACTGGCTGAATCCCACCACTGTATGGAACATTGCAAGGGTGGACAGGAGGAAGTATTGCAGTGGCAGGTTCCTCTTGCTTTCCCCCACGGATGTTTAGCTGCATGGGGTTGGGTGGGTGGGTCTAACTCAAAGCTCTGGAGGCCGTGCAGGAAAGGTGGCCCCTCCCAGGGCTGGGATTCAACCGGTTTGGACCGGTTTGGGAAAACCGGATGTTAATTTTAATCTGGTTTGCCGAACCAGTAGTTGCAAGGATTGGTTGACCCCGTCACCCCACTGCTCCCCTCCCAGGAGTCTCCACGCAGCCTGTTTTGGATGCCAGGTAAGTGCAGGGCCCGTGTGGAGGCTCTGGGAGGGCGAAAAACGGGCCTAGTGTAAGTTCCGGAAGTCCAGAAATGGGCCCATTTCCAGCCTCCGGAGCCCAGGAAAGGCCGTTTTCGCCCTCCTGGAGGCTCGAAGAAAGCCTCTGAAGCCTGGGGAGGGCAAAAACGCCCTCCCCCTGTGTTGCAGGAGAGCGAGTAGGCCACACCCACCATGGCCACGGCCAGCCAGCAACCGAACAGAGAACCGGTTGTTAAAAGTTCTGAATTCTACCCCTGGTTCCACCTCCCATGAAAACTACCTGCTAGCGGGTTAATTGGAGCCAGCCTTGCGACAGCAGCTCCTGCCACTTGACGTAGGTTTGGGCAGCCAAGTTCTTCAGCTTGGTCCGGTAGAGGAGAGTGGGGTCCTCGCGGAGGCTGCTGCTGATGTGCTGCTGCACCTGGAGGCAAAGCTGCTGGAGGTGGCCCTGTGGAGGGTGGGGGAGGAAGGAAAGAAAGAACGGCGGAGACGAACCGTGTAAGAATTCATCAGGTAGCTACAGGAGAAACACGGCAGGAGCAAAGCTGACCTGGACTGAATATCATGTGTTGCATTTCAGGGAATGGAGAAGGACTCAGTCTGTGCCAGCTTGGTGAGGTAGTCCAGACAGGAAGCCCCCCCCCCCCCCCCCGATGAACTACCGTATTTTTCAGAGTATAAGACACACTTTTTTCCCCTCTTAAAAGAGGCTGAAAATTTGGGTGCGTCTTATACTCCGAATGTAATCCCGCACGCGGTGCCCAAAATGGCTACCCGGAACAGCTGCTGCCTTCTCTGACCCCTTCCGTGCTTCGCCTGCTTTAGTCCCTGAAGCTCCCGCTGATGATCAGCTGTGCTTTTGAAGCTGTTTTTTAGCCCCAACCAGCCCCAACCTCAAAACCAGCAAATGAACTGATGTTCTGAAGCTGACCAGGCTAAGGACGTTAGCCAGATGAATATCTGGTAGGGAGGATTCCCCTCCCAATTTTCCTCCCCCAAAACTAAGGTGCGTCTTATACTCCGAAAAATACAGTTAAAAATTCTACTTAGTTTAAGGTTACATGAACAGAACCTTGCAAATCTGAAAACACATCTCTCCCACCCCCCACCTTTACAATCTAAGAAACTAGGGAGGATCCCTTATGAGATCTTTGCCAGGCCCTCATTCCTTCTGCAGGGCACAACTGCCACTTGTCTGGCCTATGTCAGATCTGCAGCTCTTCCTCCTGTCTCCCAAGGTCATTCCCATATTCCCATTACAATGTGAAATCTCCCCGTCTCCCACCTGAGCCCTCTAGATGTGACCGGCTGGCTACAACCCCCAGAATTCCTAGCCAGCGTAGCTGGTTTAAGTAAGCGAGAGAGATATTGTTAAGGGTTGGAAGGTTATACTAGCAAAGGTTTTAAGATAAAAAATGGAATAAGTTGAAATACATTGTTAATAATTAAAAGGGGAATTTTGAGAAAATAAATGAAAGAAAAGTCGGGGTTGCCTGGACACCATAGTGGAAAATAGAAAATAAATACAGCAGTATTATTATTATTATTATTATATTATATTTATATACCGCTCTACTCCCGGGGGACTCAGGGCGGTGTACAGACAAATGATAAAATACATATAATACAAATATTTTAAAGAATTGATTAAAATACAATTAAATAATTTGGTCTTAAACCTAAAATTAAAACTCTAAATTTATGAGATTAAGATTTAAAAATATAAGAGCAATTTTAGAAGAGGTTAGTCCAGGCCAGCCTGCTGGAATAGAAACGTCTTGAGGGCACGGCGGAAAGCGCGGAGATCTGGGATTGTCCGTATCTCCGGGGGGAGCTTGTTCCACATGGTGGGTGCCCCCACAGAGAAGGCTCTCCCCCTGGGGGCCGTCAGTCGACACTGTTTGACCGACGGCACCCTGAGAAGCCCCTCTCTATGGGAGCGTACTGGTCGGTGAGAGGGTACTGGTGGCAGAAGGCGGTCTCGAAGATAGCCCGGTCCTAAGCCATGGAGCGTTCTAAAGGTGGTAACCAAAACCTTGAAGTGCACCCGGAAGAACACAGGAAGCCAGTGCAGCTCGCGCAGGAGGGGTGTCACATGGGAGCGCCACATCGCTCCCATAACTACCCGCGCGGCTGCATTCTGGACCAACTGGAGCCTCCGGGTGCTCTTCAAGGGGAGCCCCATGTAGAGAGCATTGCAGTAGTCCAGGCGGGAAGTGACGAGGGCATGAGTGACCGTGTTTAATGAGTCCCGATTTAAAAAGGGGCGCAACTGGTGTATCAGGCGAACCTGATAGTAGAGAGAGACGAAAGAGGAGTAGAGGGATGGAAGGGAGGAAGAAGGAGAGAGAGGAATGGGAAGAAAGGAAAGAGGAGAGGAAGGAAGGGAGGGGAAATAATAGTAAGAGAGAGGGTTAGAAAGGGAGAAAGAGAAGAGGAGAGGGAGAAAGGAAGGGGAAGTAGAGAAGGAGTAGGAGAAGAGGGAAGAAGAAAGTAGAAAGGAAAGAAGGGAGGGAGATGGAAGAGATTGAGAAGAAAGATTGCTGTACGATAAAAAAGATGAAATGGAAGAAAGGCAACCCCAAACATGCATAAATGCACTAGGATAAAGAATGAATTATTAAAAAATAAAAGAGAATAAACATGAGTTAAAACAGAAAAATTAGAATTTGAGGGCGAATAAAGATGTTGTTTATACAAATAAGCATAGAAATTTTAAGACACGATCAAATAATGGAAAAAGGAAATTTTGGCCAAAATTGTAACTGTAAAATGTATTTGAATATGTTAAATTGTATAAGTTATGATATGGCCAATACTCTGTTCATAAAATAGAATAGAATTGCAAATATTCACTTGCAAAGTGAAACAATACACAAATTAAGGTGAATACTGGTATATGTTTCATATACAGGTTCATATTTGCAGTGATCCAATCTTGGTCGGTCACCAGGAGCAGAGGTTTTGTCTTTTGAGTTTTTGGAGTTGTGGTGGAGCCCATCCTCAAGGAACTTCTCTTTAGTAGAGTATGTGTCTGCTAGAGAGAAGTAATTCCTTGAAGATGGGCTCCTGCATGAATCTGAAAGCTCAGACGACCAAACTTCTGGTCCAGATGACTGATCCAGGTTGGATCCTGAAACGATACAAAACAGAAATATTTGTGCTTTGGTTTTAACTAGCTGTCAAGAATGGCCAAACTACCTGTTGTACACATCTCTCCATTCACTCAACGTGTAGGACTGAATTAACTCATTTTCTGGGTTGAACTTGCACAGCAGGCCAAGTCGCAAAACCCTTAATTAAGCATGCCATTAACTTAACATTTGTGCTGTGATTGTAATTGCTATTGTTTTCCAGACCCGACTAAATGTACTGTAAAGGCCTTAAGTAAGGGAACTTTAGCAAAAATATTTGTATCTCGCGTGGGTTCTGGGCCCCTCCAATTTCACTTTCTCTCTCTCTCTTTTTTTTATTTTACTTATTAAATCTGTGTATGGCCTTCCATCTCACAACCGGGACTCTGGATGGTGCACACAATTAGACAGTCCTGTTTAAACAAAACTCCCATGGGAACATATGCGAGAGAGCATTTTCCTGCCCTCCGCTCTCCTTCCTTTGGCTGTGTTCACACAACTGATGATGCCATAAATCTATGCTAAAAAGGTAAAGGTTCCCCTCGCACATATGTGCTAGTCGTTCTTGACTCTAAGGGGCGGTGCTCATCTCCGTTTCAAAGCCGAAGAGCCAGCGCTGTCCGAAGACGTCTCTGTGGTCACGTGGCCCGCATGACTCAACGCCAAAGACGCATGGAACGCTGTGACCTTCCCACCAAAGGTGGTCCCTATTTTTCTACTTGCACTTTTTACCTGCTTTCGAACTGCTAGGTTGGCAGAAGCTGGGACAAGTCACGGGAGCTCACCCCATTACGCGGAGCTAGGGACTCGAACCGCTGAACTGCCGACCTTTCGATTGACAAGCTCAGCATCTTAGCCACTGAGCCACCGGGTCCCACAAATCTATGTTAATAAGCCATAATTGTGGCAAAGCCCCAATAAACCACATTCCGCCTTAATGCAATGGCCTGGCATGCAATAAACATGCTAAGGTGCTGGTTGGCTTCCCAGCGTGTGCTCAGCCACAAACTCCCCAGCCCTGTTTGCGTCTAGACCAATGTTTCCTGCGAGAGCCCTCCGTTAAGCACCTCTCAGTCATTAGTTGCAAACTACAACGCCACATCAATTTTGCACCTTCCCCCAAGACCCACAGATGCCCTGAGCCAGCATTTCTCCCCTTCGGTGAGTTGTACAAGCAAGCTGGCTCCAGTGAAGCTGGGAAAGGGAAATTTATTCTGCCCGTAAAATTGAACAGCTGCCAGGCAAAATGTCATGCACCGTGTAGGTATTATTCCAGTATATGGAATCCTATACGCATATATTTTCCTAACATGAGATTTTGCTGTCTAAGGTTGGTCTGAACGCGGCTTTTTATTTTCCGAAGCTAGTTTTCCTGCTGTCTCCTGACCCCAGTCCCCCATCTCACCTGCTCTCTTGGAGACGCTGGCTTCATTCCCACAACCACGTTGGCTAATACCAGGAGGTTGTAGCAAAGGTAACAGGCCTGCAAGTGAGAGAGAAAGAAAGAGATCAGTTAAGGAGAGAGGCAGATGCTCCTGCGGACTTCATGTCTCCTTCCCTTTTGGGGCAATCAGTGGTCCAACCCTCCCAACAGTCATCTAAGCTAAGGAGATGGAGCAGCAGGTCCTCTGTATCTCATTTCTGGCACCCAACATCTTTGGTTCCCAGCCATCCTTTGACCACAGGAGGGGAAAATGGAATACCAGTTGTTTGGCAACCAGCTATCTCTTGGTCTACTTCTTCTGGACAGCACCCCCATCAGTGGCTTACTCTGAAGGCCCAAGGAAAGCATCAGGGGTGGGCTTCAAAAATTTTAGTAAGGGGTTCTCTGCCCGGTTGCTGGGTGGGTGTGGCCATGGTGGCACCCAAGGCGGGTGGTGGTGGTGGCACTTTTGCCCTCCCCGGGCTCCAGGGGCTTTTTCTGAGCCTCCGGGAGGGCGAAAATGGCCTCCCCAGGCTCTGGAGGCCCTCTTTCCGGCCTTCCTGAACTTCTGGTAGGCCCGTTTTTCGCCCTCCCCGAGCCTTCACGTGCACCCTGCACTTACCTGCATCCAAAACGAGCCACGTGGGGACTCCTGGGAGGGGCAGGATCAGCCAGGAGTGAGATTTGGGGGTTCTCCAAACTGCACAGAATCTTAGCTAGAGGTTCTCCCGAACCCCCAGCAGCCCACCCCTGGAAAGCATGGAAAGAACCCAACTTTGGAGTGGGTTGAAACTCTTGGGTCAATATTTTCTTGAACCCAGGAGTGGAAATCTTTTTGACCTGGGGATCATGCTTTCTGTAGGTGCCTACTCTGGTATGTGTGTCCATGGGGGGGTGGGGGGGTTGAAGGGTATAGGGGAGTCTGCAACCAGGCCAGGAATGCTCCCCTTCTATCTCACTTTTGTGTGTTCTGAATGGCATCTGCATTCTTCTCTCCCCCATCTTGCATCCTGGGCAATGGGAAGTGTTCTCCAAGCTGCACAGCTTGGTAAGGATGGGAGATGGCCAATCATAGTCAGGGATGGACTCTCTTTGTTCCTTTAGCCTGGACCAGTGTTTCTCAACCTTGACCATCATGCTGGTTGGGGAATTCTGGGGGTTGAAGTCCAGAATTCAGAATCCAGAAGAATGGGACAATCTTCAAGTTGCCAAGGTTGAGAAACGCTGGTCTAGAGCAGGGGTCTCCAACCTTGGGAACTTTTAAGATCTCTGGAGTTCTGGGAATTCTGGGAGTTGAAGTCCACAGGTCTTAAAGTTCCCAAGGTTGGAGACCCCTGCTCTAGAGGAGTGAAGGTGGAAGAAAGGGAAAGATGCTGTCATGGTGGTGGCCGACTACAAGAGGTTAAGATCAAAATGATGGAGGACCAGAGAGCTGGAGTCGCACTATTCACTGTACATCATTGGACTACTCAATCCCATTTTAGACTAATCCGATGAGTTGCGTGTGATTCCATCTATTTGGAGAGGGTGAGGACAGCTCATCCAGAGACAAAGATTTGGAGATGTGATTCGGCTGCTGGCACCACTCAAGAATGATCTTGCAGGACCACCTCTTACTGGCCTCCCACAGCCCTGTGCGGTCACATAGGGCTTCCCTCCTCCGGGTGCCATCGGCCAGACAATGTTGGCTGGTGGCCCCCAGGATGAGGGCGTTCTCGGTGGCCGCACCGACCCTCTGGAACGGGTTACCCACCGGGCTCCGGACAGCCTCCGACCTCCGCACTTTTTGCACCGACCTGAAGATATAGCTGTTTCAGCAACTTCCCTGATCTGCTACGAGATTTTATTCTGTTTGGGGTTTTATTGGTTGTTTTTAGGATTTTTATTGTTATATGTTTTATTCTGTGTGCTGCCCCAAGTCCTACGGGAGAAGGGCGGCATATAAATTTAATTAATCATCATCATCATCATCATCCCAGGGGCAGAAGAGTCATGGAACTGACTAACATTGGCTTCTCTCTCAGCCAAGCCCACCTCTCTGGGCTGTCGCTGTGGGGAAAATAGGAAGCATCCTCACCTTCGTTAAGCTGGGGATGAAAAGCTAGTACATCAGCAACAGATGCTGCCTAGCTTTTTTTGTTGAATTTATGCAAAACGAATAATCAAAATATATTTCCGAGAACAAGGTCAAGATGTTCTCAAATCAGACTCCAGTCCCGATAACTTCATGGACACACAACTCACAGCTTTCTTGTTAGCAGCATGAAAGGGACTTGCCTTTTTAGTTTTCCAGTCTGGCCTCCCACCCAAAGCTTTCCGGGCGCCCCCCACCCATCCAAGGCCTGGCCTGATCTGACCTTGCTTAGCTCCCCAAACCCAGACAGATTCAACTGAAGCCACGTAGACCCAAAACAAGATAGATAAGGGAAAGCCTTGAATAGCATTCTGGTCTGTGTTTATTCTTTATTTAAGAGGTCAGGGAGCAGTGGTGGGATTCAAGGAATTTAACAACCGGTTCTCTGCCCTAATGATTTCTTCCAACAACCAGTTCACCAAACTGCTCAGAAAGTTAACAACCGGTTCTCCCGAAGTGGTGCGAACCGGCTGAATCCCACCACTGGTTAAGATCTGGGCTGTTCCCCGGCCATTCCAGCAATGGAACAGGATTATTATTTCACGACTGCACAAATTGTACACGAGCAGATCTATGCAGATGAATAACTTCGTGCTGAAGGGGAGGGGGGGGGAAATGCAAATAATAATTAAAAATGGCAGAAAACCTCATGCAGATAGAGGCGCACCAAAATACTCTAGGCCAGGAGTCTACAACTTTGGAGGTCTTCTAGTCCAGGGGTCAGCAACCTGAGGCTCTGGAGCCGCATGTGGCTCTTTCATCTCTCTGCTGTGGCTCCCTGTCACTCAAAAACGTGATTTATTGAGCTTTTTGACCCATCTTTTTTTTTTTCTCCCCCAGAGTTCAAAATGTTTTTGTTGCACGCAGAAATAAAAATGTGTTTTCTCTGTAGCAGGTCATTGATTTCATAAATGCAACACACTAGTTTTTTTATACATAGCATAAAGATTAAAAAAAACAACACGATACATGCAGCGTTATCTTCATTTTAGATGTCAAAAGGGTTTTTGTGGCTCCCGGTGTTTTCTTTTCTGTGGGAAACGCGTCCAAATGGCTCTTTGAGTGTTTAAGGCTGCCGATTCCTGCTCTAGGCCCAAACAATGACTAACTGGTCTAGAGATAATAGGAGGTGTGTTTTTATGAGTCTTTGTCTGAAACAGGCTAGAATTCTAGATAATCTTCACAGCCTGGTAGTCCAAGGGATGGCGCAAGGGTTGTGCTCCCCGTCGACTTTCCCGCACACAGATTTTCCCATCACCCTGGGCTGAATCACGAACCATTTCTCAACAGACCAGTTTTTAATTTTAATTATCCCTACACAGGTCGGCTTACGTTAGCTCTAATCCCACGAAGGCTATCCCAGATCCTAAGTGTTCAGTTCAGTCGCGAAGAAAGAATTTTTTTTCCCCCCTCCAATGGAGTTGAACAAAAATGAACACTTGCTCTCTGCAGATTTGTAGCCATTCACAAACTGGGTATTTCGAAGTTGGTGTCTTCTCTCTCTTTTAAATATACACTGGTATGTTTGTGTGTGTGTGTGTGTGTGTGTGTGTACCAGTATATGTATATCTATACGTGCGTATGTATATGTAACAGTAACAGAGTTGGAAGGGACCTTGGAGGTCATCTAGTCCAACCCCCTGCTCACACAGGAGACCCGTACTAGGGATTTGAACCGCCGAACTGCCGACCTTTCTGATCGATAAGCTTGGTGTCTTAGCCACCTAGTTCAGGGGTGGGCAACTATGGCCCTTTTATGATTTATGGACTTCAACTCCCAGAATTCCATGTTAGCTCAGGAATTCTGGGAATTGAAGTCCACAAGTCATAAAAGGGCCATAGTTGCCCAACTCTGACCAAGTTCATTCTCTGGAAAAATAGAGAATAAGAATTTTTCCACAGAATGAAACATATATATTTAAATTATATTTAATTCTATACACATACACACAAAAAACACACACACATATATGTATGTATGTATGTATATATATATATATATATACGCACACACACACACATATAAAAATTTTTTCCAGGGAATGAAACGTCAAGACAGTGAGACTGAGAGAAAAGGAAGGGAGGAATGGGAATGGGTCCTGTCGAAAGGAAGGAAGGAAGAAAGGAAGAAAGGGAGGGAGGGAGGAAAGAAGGAAGGAAGATAAGGGAGAAAGGAAGGAAGGAAGATAAGGAAGGAAGGGAGGAAGGAAGGGAGGAGAGAGAAAGGAAGGGAGAGAAGGAAGGAAAAGAAGGAAAGAAGGAAGGACGGACGGAAGGAAGGAAGGAAGGAAGAAAGGAAGGAAGGAGAGAGAAAGGGAAGGGAGAGAAGAAAGGAAGGAAAAGGAAGGGAGGGAGGGAGGGAGGGAGGAGAGAGAAAGGGAAGGGAGAGAAGGAAGGAAGGAAAAGGAAGGGAGGAAGGGAGGGAGGAGAGAGAAAGGGAAGGGAGAGAAGGAAGGAAGGAAGAAAAGGAAGGAAGGAAGAGAAAGAAGGAGGGAAGGGAGGGTGGAAAGAGGGAAGGAGGGAAGGAAGATAGAAAGGAAAGAAGGAAGGAAGGAAAAGAGAGAAAGTGTGTTTCTCAATCTCAGCCACTTTAGGATATCAATTCCCACAGTTCCTTAGCCGGTCAATATCGCCCAGTCAATATCATCTAATACAAGACGTCTGACTGGGCACCTCGGTTAGTACAGTATAATTATTCCTCCAGTGGAAATTAGAGGGTGCAAATTAGAATGAGATGCCAAGAGAAAGTGGCTGGTTGAAGGCCACCCAGAGAGTTTGCTTGTTCCAAAACGAGAGAGCCGCAGAACTAAATATATCTCAGCTCCGGTTTATCTACTACCCTGGACGTCTCAAGGTTCTTTTACCTGTTGTTTTCCTCTCTTTCAGTTAAAGGATTTTAATTATCCGGCTGGCAGGCGATTGTATGACGTTCTTGGGGATAAGCTGGAACATCTATAGTTCTAATTCTTTTTTATTAAAAAAAAAATTCGAGCAAAATCTTGGCTCATTAACTTAGAGCTCTTCCTGGCAAATGCTAGGTGGTGGACACGAGTATTTAATAAAAATTTACCGAGGAGCGAAGGAGTAAATATCATACCTAATTGAGTATAAAACAACCGAATATTTCATAGGGGAGAAAATGGAACGATGCCCAGCAATGTAATTGGTGGGAGGGGGGGAAATACAAGACTATAAAACGGGGGAGAAGGGTGGGAGGTGTTTTCTAAGTTTCACACGGAACAAAGGCTGATCTCGTGTTTTGGATGTCGGCAAAAGACTTGGAGAATTTGAAAGCAAGAGTGGATCGACGGAAAGCTGCAAAGAACCTATTCTCATGGCTCTGTTGGAGCCTGAGTCCGCAGAGGACGACGAGCCGGAGCTGGGGCTGACGGAGGTTGAGTGGGTGAACTTGTTGGCTTCGGAGAAATGCGGGGAGGAGCAGGACGAGGCAGTCCCAGGTCCCTCGGGTTTGGGACGGCTTGCCAGCAGGGAAGAATGGGGCAGGATGACCGAGAGAGAGGAGGGAAAGAGAGGGCAGGCAGTGAAGATGAGAAGAGACAGAGATGAGGTGATGAGCAAGGACCGCCCCTCCTGATCCCCGAGCACGGAGAGTGGAGAGGAGGCAGGAACAGCGCAGGCCGATCCGACAACTCAGGAAGAGAGCACCCCAGGGACACCTGGGGACTGAGATTTAAGGAGATGCTGTGGGGAGGGCATTTGTCAGGAACAGGTGCTGAATTCATGGAGTTTTGTGTGTCGCTGCTGACGTCTGAAGTTTGCTGGCCTTATCTTTGCCTTGTTCCTTTGCTTCGTGGACTCATTGCTTTGTTCTCTTGTCCCACTGGACTTCTAACTCCTCCCTTTGGCTCAGCATGGTTATCTCCTACACTCGTCAGTTATAATTGTGTATGTGTGTGTGTTGTGGCCCATCAGTGGCCTGTGCAGATTGTAGTTGATTCCGACAATGAGGAGGCTGGTGTGGTGCTGCACCAGCAACCTGTGCAGCTGGCACTTGAGTCGGACAGTGAGGAGGCTGGAGAAGATGTGGTGCCAGAGGCAGAGATTCAGCCAGGGCCTTCAGAACCTCCAGAAGCTCCTTTAAGTGAAGAGGACAAAGAGGAGGAGCCTCTTCTCGATGCACGGGTGCACAGAGCTGCCAAAAGGCAGGAGTGGATCCTCAGGAGGAAGTCTCCTCGAGAGTAAGGCTTGGGGCTAATTGGCCACTCCCTTAGCCTATTTAAGGAGGAACGCCACTTGCAGCAAGCTGTAGGAAACAACTTTAGTTCAATCTCCTTCGTGTCTGGATTCTCTGCAAAATTGTTTCTGGGCTTTCTGCCAACTCTAGTAAGACTGTGATTACCTTATCTTAGAATTCTGATAGGCTGTTAAGACAGTTTATTAACAGCCTTTGGTTGATAAAGACTGAGTTATTTGAGTAAAATAAGCTTTGTATAGAATTTATGTGTGCTGCGTTCTTTGGGGTCCGTAGCTGGGGCAGAACAGTGTGTGTATGTGTGTGTGTAAAACCTGAGACAGGTAGAAAAGGTTGGCAGATAGGTTGGTGGGTAGGTGGTAGATAGACAAACATAGCTTTTGAGTTCTGCTAATATTGCCAATACTGTACGATATACTATAGCACGATATTGGCAATATTGTACTGTGTATTCATTATTCAGTGGACTTATTTTGGCTCTCTTCTGAATTTGTCATTAGAAGGCGTGAAGATGCTGATAGAGAACGTCTTGTAAGCAGGTGTTCTAGCTGTGTTGAGCCAAATAGATCATGAAAATGAGAATTGCAAAAAAATAAAATAAAAATAAATTAACACTCTGTGGCCCTGTAACTTTCTGGAATCTGAGAAGGAGGTTGTAGCTCCTGGTTTTTTTTTTTTTTTTTTTGGTGGGCTGCTCATCCCCGATTCCAGTCCAGATCAAAACCAAAAGCTGATTTGGAAGAGTTAGGAACTCTCGTCTTTAACAAGGCATTTTAGAATAACTCAATCGTGGGTCAGAAATTCAAGGTGGTTCACAATTATTTAACTGTCGAGGTAGATAGGAACCAGGGGTGAAATGCTCCCGGTTCGGACCGGATCGCCGGTAGAGGCGGGTGGTTCGAAGAACTGGTAGCAAAAATGCCTGCCTTCCCCCATTGCCCAGCTGAGCCGCGCAATCATCAGAGGCTTTTTTTTAAATTTTTAAAAGCATTTTTCCTACAACCTCTTTGGCTGAAAAAATGCTTTTAAAGTGAAAAAAAAAAGCCTCTGATGATCGCGCGGCTCAGCTGGGATCATCAGAGGCTTTTAAAAAAAAAAAAGAAAGAAAGAAAGCCTCTGACGATCCCAGCTGACTTGCCTGATTGGCAGAGCTTTCTTTTTTTTAAAAAAAAGCCTCTGCCGATCAGGCAAGTCCGCTGGGATCGTCAGAGGCTTTAAAAGCATTTTTTTTTACCACCTCTTCAGCTGAAGAGGTTGTAGAAAAAATGGTTTTAAAAGTAAAAAAAAAAAAAGTTGGCCACGCCCACTCAGTCATATTAACCCCCACCAAGCCACACCCACAAAACCGGTAGTAACAAATTTTACATTTCACCACTGGTAGGAACGCTATCTTGCAAAATAACCCCAAATGCAAAATAATTTTTTCCCCGCTGTCTTCAATTCTGAGTACAAATTTGCAGAACAGAGTAGCGAGAGAGAGAGAGAGAGAGAGAGAGAGAGAGAGAGGGAGGGAGGGAGGGAGGCATTTAGAATACTTTCATGTGTGTGTTTGCCAGGTATGTAGATTATCCTGACATTAAGCCATTGATTCCCTTTCTAATTTATGCAGTCCTGGAGAAGGGAAGATGGCCTTTCCGGAGGGCTGCGTGTGGCTGAGAGGACTTGGCCCTACTCGGTAATTAAAAGGAAGGTCTTTCGTCCCAATTTCCATGTTGGTCTAATGAGATTCCGAATCCATCAGACACAAATCAATTCCGATGTCCTCTCGCGATGCAGGTAAAGCTGACCCTGCGTGAACCCTCTTAGCTCAAAGGGGTTTTGATGTAGTGTCCAAATCTTTACTGTAAGTCTGATCCATTTTATCAGCGCCGGGCCTCAGCCTCGGAGGATTCCCGTCAGCTGGTGAGACAAGTGCTTATTAATCAGCCAACCCTTCCCTTCCCTTCCTCGTGGCTGTAACACCTGAATGTCTGATGTAAATTGACAAATTTGGAGCAGTTAATAAGGATGAGATATGAGGGGCCATTTTAAAGGCTGAGAGATTTCCATTTTAAAAGTAAACCGGTTTATGGAGGAGTACGTTTTCTTGGCCAGGAACCTATTTCAACTGATCTTAAATGGTAAAGGTGGTAATTTTATGATCCACGGACTTCAACCCCCAGGATTCCTGATCTCTTTTATTCGGGGTGGAGTCGGGGCAACTGAATGGAGCTGAGCCAGAAGTGGGTTTCAGCAGATTCTTACCAGTTCTGGAGAACCAGTAGCGGAAATTTTGAGTGGTTCGGAGAACTGGTAGTAAAAATTCTGGCTGGCCCCGCCCCCATCTATTCTCTGCCTCCCATGTCCCAGTGGATCGGGAAGAAATGGGGGTTTTGCAGTAACCTTCCCCTGGACTGGGGCGGGAATGGAGATTTTACAGTATCCTTCCCCTGGAGTGGGGAGAGAATGGAGATTTT
>WNWU01000075.1:1868550-1885503 GCA_012654045.1 Ptyas mucosa
TCCCTTCCCACTCCTGGGGGAAGGATACTGCAAAATCCCCATTCCCTCCCCACTCCTGGGAGAAGGGTATTGCAAAATCTCTATTCCCACCCCACCCTGGGGCCAGCCATAGGTGGTATTTGCCGGTTATCCAAACTACTCAAAATTTCCGCTACAGAATTTCCTTCTCCAGAACCTGTCAGAGGCTTGCTGGATTTCACCCCTGACTTGTGAACTTCAATTCCCAGATTTTCCAGCATGGCTGGTAGAGGAATTCTGGGAGTTGAAGCCCACAAGTATCAAAGTTGCCAAGTTTGGAGATCCCTGCCTTATACCCAAGAGAATCAATGTGAAGCGATATTGAGTTTCTTTCTTACCCGATCTTCCTTCACAAGGCTAAGTGAATGTTTTGCTATCTGTGCATTTTTTTCCCCTCTTCAGGATTAGTTTTCTCCTCCTTTACAACAAATATCTTAAAATTGAGGGTTAGGGAGACAGATGATTTTCCGTTTTCCATCCAGTGAAATGGAAACAATAGCAGCTAACTTCCCTGGGTATATATATACACTATAAAAACATCTGCCACATGTTTCTCCTTCAAAATAGCCAAAACCTGGTGTGCTTTTAAAAAAAATGCATTGAAATACTTCAGCAGCTTTTACGTCCCCTGGGGACAGCTGTGCCAATTGCTGCACACGGTTAATACATTACAAAACACAGTTCAGAACTGATGCGGGTGTGATTGTGGAAAGGGACTGCCCGTAGGAGTTACCGCCTTCGGTTTCCAAGTGCATGTTTTGACAATTCTTTCCTGACTCGGCTGGAAAAACACCCCGCTGTGTTGCAGGGCAGTCTTACGAATATGGAAGTGTCCTGACCTCATTTCCTGGTGGAAGGCTCAAAGCTCCCGCACATCTTTTTGCAAACTCTGTGTGTGTGTGTGTGTGTGTGTGTGTGTGTGTGTGTGTGAGGGTGGGCATGTGTGTGTAGAAACCGAGTTTCACTTCCAAAGATCTCCGCACCCAGATGCAAACATCTTAATGCAAACCAGGAAATTTTGAGTAGTTCGGAGAACCGGTAGTAAAAATTCTAACTGGCTCCGCCCCAATCTATTCTCTGCCTCCCAAGTCCAAGCTGATGGGGAAGAAATGGGAATTTTGCAGTATCCTTCCCCTGGAGTGGGGAGGGAATGGAGTAGTGGTGGGTTCCTCCTGGTTCCGCCGAGCCAGTAGCGGTGACGATATGACATCACCGAACCGGTTCTGCCCCCCCGCCCCCCCGTTATTCTTAACTTTTATTTGGCCCCACCCCCAATCTATTGCTGCCTCCTGAGTCCCAGCTGATGGGCTAGAAGGAAAAAAACTGTTTAAACTCTTGCCGTGGGACTTCAAAGGGCCGCCCTACAGCTGATCAGTGGTAAAAGGCAGTTTGGTGGTAGACCGGAGCCTCCAGAAACAAATGAGTAGACCGGTGCCTGCAAAAATACATGAGTAGATCAGTGCCTGCAAAAATAAATGGGTAGACCGGTACAGCTCTGCCAGCAGTTAAAAGCCTGGTAGACCAGTACTTCTGCTAAATCTTACAGAATTGTCACATGGCTATCAAGCCACGCCCACAAAATAAGCCACGCCCACAGAACTGGTCGTAAAAAAAATTAGAACCCACCCCTGATGCAAACCCACACGCAAAGACTTTAAATATGAGCCAGCAGTGTGAAGCAGCCGCCATCAAGCTAATACAATCCCCTGGTTGTATAAACAGAGGCACAGAATCAAAATCATGTGAAGTCTTAGTAAAGCCTTAGTAAGGCCACACCTGGAATCCTGCGTCCAGTTTTGGTCACCACATTACAAACAAGATGCTGAGACTTTGGGAAAAGTTCAGAGAAGAGCGACTAAGATGATCGAAGGCCTGGAGACTAAAACATATGAAGAAGGGTTGCAGGAACTGGGTATGGAGAAAAGAAGAAGTAGGGGGTGACATCAGATAAAAATATTCCGGTATTTGAGGGGCTGCCACAAAGAAAAGGGGGGGGGGTCCCCTTATTTTCCAAAGCACCAGAAGGCAAGACAAGAAACAATGGATGGAAACTAATCAAGGAGAGAAGCAACCTGGAATTAAGGAGAAACTTCCTGATGGTGAGGACAATTAACCAGTGGAATAGAAGTTGCCTTCAGAAGTTGTGAGAGCTCCATCGCTGGAGGTTTTAAAGAAGAGACTGGACAGTCACTTGCCTGAAATGATCTAGGGTTTCCTGCTTGACAAGGAGTTTGGACTAGAAGACCTCCCAGGTCCCATCCAGTTCTATTCTGATTGGTTGATCTGGGATGGGGAGGGGAAGGGGGGGTGTCCAACTGCAAGAAGGACTAGCCTCTGTCCAGGCAGATGTTGAATCTACAGATGTCGGCGGAGCAAAGGAAGGAGGGGAGGGGGATGGGCCCTTTGGGAAAGAAACCTAGTAAAAACAAAACCCAGCCTCTTCCTAACCCCTCAAAATAAACACACAGAGGCACAAATCAGAAAATACACAAATCAGAAAGTCTCAGAAGCGAAACGCACGCTTCCTGCTTTCTCATGCCCTCTTTCTTGCCTCCACAGCTGGAAAAGGGAGCAGGCTGGGAAGCACCAGCCAAGAATGGGCACGTTCTCAGATGCTACCGTCTTGAGCGAAGGGGTTTTTTTCCTTCCTGGACTCAGCCCAAGAGAGAGGCGCACAGTCGGAGGCGGAAGGCAGGCAGACAGACAGAAGCTCATCCCATTAGGAGGCCCTTGACTAAGTAGGAAGAAGCAGGACCAGACTGGGGTGGGAGGGAGATGTTATCAGGGACTCACAGAAATGTTAAGAAGGGTGCCTGTACATGCGGGGGACACGTGTGAGTGTAGATTACAGGGGAAGAGATGGTGGAAAAAATGTTTCCCTGTTTTATTTTTTTCCAGGCCTACAGACACCCCAGAGCAGTTTCGAAAAGCTTTCGACCCCCAGACGGGCTTTTAAAAAAATTAACTCAGCTGAGCGGAAGCTCAGCTCCCAAGGCTGGGAGATCGGACGATGATGCGAACGTAGCTTATGGGTAAAAGGCTCTGAGAGGGAAGTCGATAATTAAAACTGGTGTTATAGAACTCAAAAGTTGATATCGGGCTGAAATCCAAAGCGAGCAGGCAGCCCCGGCTCTTATCGCCGTCCCTCGCTCTGGAATGGGATGCGCTTGTCCTTCGAGATAAGCAGCCATAGCTTTTTAATTAAAAATAATTATTCCCCTCGTTTAGAAACATCATGGAAAAACCAGCCGTAGTTGGAGAGCTGCAGGTAAAGAGCTGAGCTGTTGCACCAACCCATTAATTTTGAGCCACCCCGCCAAATGTAGTAATGGCAGAAGTTAAGGCGGGAGTTGGGTTGGGTGGCTTGCAGCTGAATGCGGGGTGGGAAAGTCCGTGTATTATACAAATGGGGCCACACATGTCGAGCCGCAGAGCAAGTTACGTGTGCAGGCACCGTGGGCTCCATGGACGCAAAAGCTGTTTTTTTCTTGACTGGGGACTTAACTCTCACCATCGGGGCAGGAACAGTGGTGAAATCTAAAATTTATTACTACCGGTTCTGTGGGTGTGGCTTGGGGGGGGGAGTTAGTGACTGGGTGGGTGTGACCAACTTTGTAGAAAAAAATGCTTTTAAAAGCCTCTAACGATCCCAGCTGAGTTGCCTGATCGGCAGAGGCTTTTTTTTTCTTTTAAAAACATTTTTTCAGCGGAAGAGGTTGTAGAAAAAATTCTTTTAGAAATTTTTAAAAAAGCCTCTGATGATTGCACGGCTCAGCTGGGCATGGTTAGGTTAGGGTTACTGGACAATCTCCATTCCCACCCCACTCCAGGGAAGAATACTCCAAAATCTCCATTCCCTCCCCACTCCAGGGGAAGGATTCTGCAAAATCCCCATTCCCTCCCCACTCCTGAGGGAAGGATTTTGCAAAATCTCCATTCCCACCCCACTCTGGGGCCAGCCAGAGGTGGTATTTGCCGTTTCTCTGAACTACTCATAATTTCCGCTGCCGGTTCTCCAGAACCTGTCAGAACCTGCTGGATTTCACCCCTGTACCTGTCTCAGCGTGACTACCAGCGTCCCATGCAGGGTGAAATCCCAGGGATGCTTTATTGCCTTATTGCCAAGATATGTGCATTTGTGATTTGGGGTGGGGGTGGGGAGAAGAGGAAGGAAGCTGTCAGGTAAAGCAACTCCGATCCTTCGCTGCAATTAAAAGCGCAGCTTGACGGCGGAACCAATTACGGGCCTCGGAGAAGAGGTAGCTTGCCTTCAATGGAGGAGTTTAAGTGGGGGGCTGGACTGCCCCCTGCGAGGGATGCTTTAATCTGGCTTCCTCTACTGAGTAGGGAAGTGGGACTCCGTGGCCTTTTGCAACCCTAGCATTCTAATTTCCATCCGAGTTACATCCATACATATCATTATTTCAAGCAAAGAGTGGGTTGTCATTCATCTTGAAACCTGGAGCGTTCTTGTGAATGCAATAAAATTAGACCGGTCTTTTTCAACCTGGCCGATTTTATGAGGCGTGGATTTCAATTCCAGAATTCCACTCAGGCGAGAGGGGGAGAGGAAATTCTGGGAGTTAAAAAAAATCCGCACATATCTTAAAAGGTGCCGAGGTGGAGAAAGGCTGGGTTAAAACCTCTGTTTGGTTTTAAAAATGCAAGACTTTGGTTTGATGTTGTTTGACGGAACTAAGGGTGGCGGGACTTAAAAATTCAAAATGGCAGCCAGGGCCATGCCATCAAAGCCTCTTATTTGGGCTGCGACACGTGTTAAAAAAATAAGGAGCAAAGTTTTGCTTGCATGATTGTGGCTGCCATCTTGGGGGGGGGGGTGTTGATCCCCCCCAATCCCTGCAAACATCCACAGGATGAAGTCTCTTTCCAAGTTCTGCGTGTTTGGATAACTTGCAATATGAAAAACTGAATGCTCTTTTTAGAATAAGGGACCTTGGAGGTCTTCTGGTCCAACCCCCTGCTTAGGCAGGAAACCCTACACCACTTCAGACAAATGGTTATCCAACCTCTTCTTAAAAGCGTCCAGTGTTGGAGCATTCACAACTTCTGGAGGCAAGTAGTTCCACTGATTCATTGTTCTTACTGTCAGGAAATTTCTCCTTAGTTCTAGGTTGCTTCTCTCCTTGATTACTTTCCACCCGTTGCTTCTTGTCCTGCCTTCAGGTGCTTTGGAGAATAGCTTGACTCCCTCTTCTTTGGGGCAACCACTGAGATATTGGAACACTGCTATCTACTCCTTCTCTTCATTAAACTATGAAGAGAATCTGCAACCTTTCTCCATATATTTTAGCCTCCAGTCCTCTAATCATCTTTGATGCTCTTCTCTGCACTCTTTCTAGAGTCTCAACATTTTTTTTACATCGTGGCGACCAAAACTGATTGCAGTATTCCAAGTGTGGCCTTACCAAGGCATTATAAAGTGGTATTAACACTTCACATGATCTTGATTCTATCCCTCTGTTTATGCAGCCCAGAACTGTGTTGGCGCTTTTTTTTTTGTCTTCTCTGCGCCATTCCTATCCTTCCCTCGTTATCTCACCAATGTACAACTGGGAGAGCAGTTTGCTCTTGGTCTGTCCCACACTGCTACTACATCCCCCCCCTCCAATCCCTCACAAACAATTTGAAGGCAATCTACGATCATCTTCATGGATGCTAACTTCACAAGCCTAAGAACAAAGGGAAAAAAACATTTTGCACTAACAAAAATACCCTCACTGCTTGTTCGAACACCCCACCTATGTCTTTAATTTACAGAGTAGGTGCTGGTCTGGTTCTCTGAAAAAAGATCTCAGCCGGTCTTATTAGGGGGGATCTGAAAAGCCATCAAGCCAACCTTCCACTTGAAGGACCCGTCAGCCCAGGAAGCCAAAAACCATCAGAGAATCAGCTTCTGCAAATGGAGAAACAGTCTGCTGTCCCAAATCTTCACCTTCACACACATATGCAGAGTAGCCTCGTAGTAGGTTTTACTATAGCATAGCTCCACTGAGAGTAAACCAATTTAATTCTTGAAGAGAGATATACTGTGGGGGATCAGAAAGTTGTGATGTCGATCCCAGAGCAGTGCAAATGTTATCTGGAGATGCCCTGATTTCCTATCATGAATACCATGTGTGAGTCAGAAAAAAAGGAGAAGGTATCCTTTATAGAAGCAAGGGCGTTTTGGACAACTAACTACAAACCTTTTGTTGCAAAAAAAAAAAGTAAAAATATCTGCCTATATTCTCATGACACACTGACCACAAATCAGCCAACCACAATTCATTTGACATGAATACTGCCTGTGTGGTTCATTGATGCTTCAGTGTGTCGTGCAACAGTTCCTCACTCGTGGATTAATTACTTAGGCTGCAGTAAACCAGAGGACAGTTAGATGGCAGCAAAGGGAGACAGAACATTCTCTTCACTGCCATCTAATGGCTCCTTGGCATTTTGCAGCCCCAGGTAAGATAGCCATCAGTGAAGGCCACTTCAGCGTGCCTTGCTTGAGCTGGGCACTGGTTCTTGTTAAAGCAGTAAACTCCATTATTTGATTACGGTGTTGCTATTTTAAATTAATTACCCGGAGTTTTTAACCAGGCACATTTCATTACATTTTACTGATTGGTTTCTGCAGGTTACCAGAAAGGGCAAATGAAAAGGAGAAATAGCTGGAGGGCTCACTTTTGCTAATTCAGCAATCAAAAGTAATGAAAGAAGAGGAGCTATGGAAAAAGCTCAAAGAAATTCTGTCTTTACAGGATAGATTTCCCCGTTCAATCCGTCCTGTTCAGTCTACGCAAGGATTGGAAATTTTTAAGAATATCTTGGATAACCATTTGTCTGATTGTAGGGTTTCCTGCCTAAGCAGGGGGTTGGACTAGAAGACCTCCAAGGTCCCTTCCAACTCTGTTATTCTATTCTATTATCTCCGTGTGTCCAACACAATACCCAGTGATAAATAATTAGCATTTTATAATAAACCACAACAAGAGGGGAGTTCAAAAACGGTCAAGTTGATGGTTGAGAAAAGGCAACTGAAATTCTGTACAAATCAAAAATAGGCAAGAGCTTCAAATACACCCTTGTGGCTGCCATGTTGTCTTTTATGATCTTGCAACGGCTATAACAGAACTGTTTTGTTGTGTGTGTGATTGAATTATTTTTCTGCTAAGCAAGTAACTCAACCTCCCTCCTTCCCTCTAGTTACTCATCTTTCTCTAGTATCCCAGATTATGTAGGTTTTAAAGAAGCACCTCGCACATCTTCCGCACCAATCTGGAGGCAACTCAAAAAAGGTATAGTGCAATTATAATTAATTAAGCATCTAAATTTATCAGGAAAAGATGAAGGATTGTATTTCATCTGCAACCTAGCCTGCAAATTCAAACTTTGGCATGTGGTTGGCTTTATTCCTGGTTTCATAGAATAGAGAGGAAGGTGCTAATAAATATGTATATTTTCCCCCCTCCTGCCTTCTTGTTCTAATCCTATACGTTTCCCACTTGCCTTCCCAACCAAGGATCTCTGAGCAATTAAAAGAGCTCTAATTAAGCATGAAAGAAAGTATAACACCAAGGCATTAAAGGAATGAGTTGGGTAGTTGGGGCTGTGGTGGGAGCAGAGAAAGGGAGATTTCAGGATGTTGAAGAGACTCTGAACATAGTTATTCAAATTCATAAGTGCACGTGAAGGCAGTATTTGCAAGACACGTTTACCCATGGTTAACTTAATCATAGTTACTCAAACACCCGATGGTGTTGTTTTTTTTCAGTTTACACAGCCCAGTGAAGCATGAACCAACCACAGAGTTGGGATTTGCACAATATCAATCTCTGTATCTGCAAAGCTCTCAAATTTTTCGTGGTCGGAGCTGTGCAGAATGAGAAGAGAGGAACCAGGTACATGTCATATTGCTCGGGAATTCGGAGTTAAGCATCCCCGGCGGCCTGAATTTCTTAAAAGGACTCTAGTGGGCCGACGGGGTGGCCACCTTTTTGGCGGATCACTTTTAGGGCTATTTTATCTGTGCTGCAAAACTCCAGATGGCCACTAGTCAGCAGCAAAGGTTGACGTTTTTGTCGTGTCGCAGCCACCTAGTGGTCATTGAGAGTTTTGCAGCCCATTTCAGCAGCTGGACTTACACTGTAGATGACCATAATACAAGGTTGTAAAAAGCATCAACTATTTACTTCTACGAACCAGGGGTGAAATCCAGCAGGTTCTGACAGGTTCTAGAGAACTGGTAGCGGAAATTTTGAGTAGTTCGGAGAATCGTCAAATACCACCTCTGGCTGGCCCCAGAGTGGGGTGGGAATGGAGATTTTGCAGTGTCCTTCCACCAGGAGTGGGGAGGGAATGGATTAGGGGACTGGAGGCTAAAACATAAGATGAACGGTTGCAGGAACTGGGCATGGCTAGTCTAGTGAAGAGAAGGACCAGGGGAGACACAATAGTAGTCTTCCAATATTTATGGGGCTTCCACAATGAGGAGGGGGTCAAGCTGTTTTCCAAAGCACCCAAAGGCCAGACAAGGAATAATGGATGGAAACTGAACAAGAAGAGATTCAATCTGGAAATAAGGAGGAATTTCCTGAGAACAATCAACCAGTGGAACAGAAGTTGCCTTCAGAAGTTGTGGGACCTTCATCCCTGGAAGCTTTCAAGAAGAAACTGGACTGCCATCTGTCAGAAACGGTGTAGAGTCTCCTGCTTGGCCTATATAGTGTGGTGATCAAAACTGGGTGCACTATTCTAGGTGTGGTCTTACTAAGGCTTTATAGAGTGGTATTAGTACCTCTCTTGATCTTGATTGTATCCTTCTGTTCATGCGATTTAGGATTGCGTTGGCTTTTTTGGCTGCGGCCGCACATGGCTGGCTCAGATTTAACTGGTTGTCCAGTAAGACTCCAAGATCCCTCTCATTGTTACTGCTGTTAAGCCTGGTTTCCCCCAGTCTGTATGTGTATCTGTTTGTCTATACACAATAGCAGGGAATGGCAAAGTCTGCTTCATCATTGTTTATCACCTGTGAAGTTTATTCCTCTTTAAAGGGAAAAAAGTGATTCAGATGGGCACGCATGGGCACGCATGTTGCCCCCGTCAGCAACTTTTTAAATAAAGAGGTGCAGTACATGAACTCACTGAACCAAACCCACTTTTCCCTTTTGAGTCCGGATCGCTTGCTAGTTTTCCAGGCCACACTGTAGGAAGTTAGCACCCACCCCTCTCCTGGGAAAATGAGATATTTTAGGAGATATTAAAAGGGCAGAATATTTCCCCTAAAAGGGAGGCAGAAACTCAACTCCCTGCTCCTTTGTCAATGGGCCATTAAGTCCTGGGCCAGTCTATTCTACATAACAAAGATCTACTTCAGGCAGAGCCATAGTAGGAACTGCCAAAGCCCTTTCATTACATCATCACCCAGCAAGAGTCAACCAAGCCTGTGACACAGACAACCTACAAAGTCTGACAACCCAATCAGAATACAAACTCAAATTCAAAAGCCCAGAGAGCAGGGGTGAAAATCCAGCAGGTTCTGACAGGTTCTGGAGAACCGGTAGTGGAAATTTTGAATAGTTCGGAGAACCGGCAAATGCCAACCCTGGCTGGCCCCAAAGTGGCCCCAGAATGGAGATTTTGCAGTATCCTTCCCCTGGAGTGGTGTGGGAATGGAGATTTTGCAGTATTCTTCCCCTGGAGTGAGGGGGGAATGGAGATTTTACAGTATCCTTCCTGTGAAGTAGGGAGGGAATGGGGATTTTACAGTATCCTTCCCGTGGAGTGGGTGGGAATGGAGATTTTACAGTATCCTTCCCCTGGAGTAGAGAGTTTCATTACCCAAACTAGGTAACCTCATCAGTACTAGAGAGAATGGGGTTTGAGGAGAAGGAGGGGGGAGGGGGAAGGGGAGAAGGAGGAGAAGAAAGCATCTGCTGCAGAACCAGATGTTCAGGCTTCACCCTTACAGCCAGGTTCCATTTCCCAGCTGTTTTGCTGCTTCCACTAGATTGCAAATGACTCTCGAGTTTGAAGGCCATCTAGCCACCCCACCTGTTAATTATACAGGGACCGAGGTGGGGTGTGGGGGACGGATAGGGATTTCTGCAGATTGCAAGACACGTTATATGCATTCGAAGTGAGGCAGTGAAGAAGAAGATCTGAGATTCCCAGCCTGCCTCTTCCTTCTGTGTATTGACTTCTGGCTCAGGACGAAGCTCTGATGCGGCCTCCAGATTTAGCAGGCAGTTTAGAATTGTGAAAAGAAAAAAAAAAGCTGAAACAAAACCCAAACCCTCCCCAAATCCTATAAAGTTTGCTTGCCACATCTTTGAAATAATAGATTATTTAGGGGGGGAAAAAACCACCGTAAAGTCTTTTTTTCCCCTCCTGTTCTTAATATCAAAATCCCAACTCCTAAAAAAATAGTCAGCGAATCGATATACCAAGAGGCTTAGTAAAAGAAAATATTTTTTTTGATCTGAAGGGCAACCTGTTCGGTTTTTTGGAAGGAGTTGGCAGACCTGATAGCTTCATTTAGTACCCACAACTGAATCTCTTTAACACACAGGTAGTCCTCACACACTTGCAACCACAATCGAGCCTAAACTTTCTGTGGCTAAATGAGACACGTGTTAAGTGAGTTTTGCCTCATTTTACGACTTCTCTCTTCACAGTTGTTAAGTGAACTACTATAGTTAAGTTTAATAAGCAGCCTGGAGTCTTCGGAGAAAGGCAGCATACAAGTTGAACAAAATAAATAAATGAATGAATGAATAAATAAATAAATAAATAAATAAAATAATGAATGAATGAATGAATAAAATAAATAAAATAAAATAAATAAAACAAATAAAACAAAATAAATAAATAAATAAATAAATAAATAAATAAATAAATAAATAACATGGTTGTTAAGTGAGTCTGGTTTCCCCATTGGGAGCTCGCAACTTGGGCGTCCTCCTAGATACACAGCTGTCCTTAGAAGAACATCTGACAGCTGTGGCCAGGGGGACCTTCTATCAGGTTCGCCTGATTCGCCAGTTGCGTCCCTTTCTGGATCGGGACTCCTTATGCACGGTCACTCAAGCCCTCGTCACTTCCCGCCTGGACTACTGTAATGCTCTCTACATGGGGCTCCCCTTGAGGAGCACCCGGAGGCTCCAACTGGTCCAGAATGCGGCCTCGCGGGTGGTTATGGGGACGACATGGCGTTCCCATGTAACATCTCTCCTGCGCGAGCTGCACTGGCTCACAGTGGTTTTCCAGGTGCGCTTGAAGGTATTGGTTACCACCTTTAGAGCATTCCATGGCTCAGGACCTGGGTACCTACGAGACAGCCTTTTGCCACCGGTAGCCTCTCACCGGCCGGTATGCTCCCACAGAGAGGGGCTCCTCAGGGTGCCGTAGGTCAAACAGTGTTGACTGGCAGCCCCCAGGGGGAGAGCCTTCTCTTTGGGGGCACCTGCCCTTTGAAACAAGCTCCCCCCGGAGATACGGAGGATCCCGGATTTACGCACCTTCCGCCGTGCCCTCAAGACCTTTTTATTCCAACAAGCGGGGCTGGCCTAACCCTTTTTAATTGTTTAATTTTAATTTGAATCTGTTCTTAAAATTAGGGGTGTTTTAATTAGTGGGCCAAATCTATTTAATATGTTTTTTAACTTGTTTTTTAAATTTTATATTATATTTGTTTTATCTTTGGCTGTTCACCGCCCTGAGTCCTTCGGGAGGAGGGCGGTATATAAATTTAAATAAACTCAAACTCAAACTTGTCAGAAGGGGATCACATGATCCCCGGGACACTGCAACCGTCATAAATAGGAGTCAGTTGTCGAGCGTTTGAATGTTGATCACATGACCACGGGGAGGCTGCAAAGGTCGTAAGTGTGAAAAACGGTCACAAGTCACTTTTTTCAATGCTGTTGCAGTTTCAAACGGTCACTAAACGAACCGTTGTAAGCCGAGGACTACTTGGGCACACAGGTAAGTCACATGTGGCTGGATCAAATGTCAAGAAGGGGATAAGAGGGTACCTTTCCTAGCTCCGTGTCTAGACTCCGGCTGGACTCGCTGCTCCGCTGTGCAGGATGGGATGGAAGGAAAACATCACCAAATATTCCTTTTTCCTGCATCAAAACAGGACCCTGGGGAAATTTTTACTGCAGAATTGAAAAAGAGGTCGACCTACACAGTGCACTCGTCAAGATTGCTTGAGGAGTGGGGGGCTGGACTAGAAGACCTCCAAGGTCCCTTCCAGCTCTATTCTATTCTACGATAAGATCCTGGTTGTCTGCGTAACTAGCGGCCACACCTTATATTTCAACTCCATCCCCACAACCAATTTCTTTCTGGAACAAAAAAGCAGTCAAAGAAAATACGTTTGCCCAAGATTTCTTTGTATTTCTTTTTTTGTTGCCCTGATGGAGTCTAACATGTAACTGGTAATCACAAACAAACAAAATTTAGTACCCTCATCAGGGTGTGTTCCAACCGCAATAATAAATAATTAAAGCCTAAACAACATGAAATTGCAGCAAAGGATTTACATGCATGCATAATTTATTTACTTACAGAGTTTACACGGCTACCCAATTCAACCTATCGTGATTCTGGGTTGTATACTATGAATCAACTGCAGAAGAGCTACGAACAGGAATGGGCAACTATGGCCCCTTTTACGACTTGCATATTTCAACACCCAGAATTCCTGAGCCAGCATGGCTGGCTCAGGAATTCTGGGAATTGAACAGAGGTGGTATCCAGCAGGTTTGGACCAGTTCTGGAGAACTGGTAGCGGAAATTTTGAGTAGTTCGGAGAACCGGTAGATACCATCTTTGGTCCCGCCCCCATCTATTCTCTGCCTCCCGAGTCCCAGCTGATTGGGAGGGAATGGGGATTTTGCAGGAACCTTCCCTTGGAGTGGGGAGGGAATGTAGATTTTACAGTATCCTTCCCTTGCCATACCCATCAAGCCACACCCACCAAGCCATGCCATGCCCAGCAAGCCACACCCACAGAAACGGTAATAAAAAAATTTGAATCTCACTACTGGAATTGAAGTCCATAGGTTGTAAAGGGGCACCCCTGCTTAAGAATGACCCACCCCACACTAAATACTATGCAACAAGAATGCCAACTCCTACTGTACCACTTGCTGCTGAAATGCCAATCAACTGGCCTCAATACCTGAAGAAATAAACCTGGTATGCTGCAGCTGGCAAAAAGGCCAATGCAATCAATCCTAGGCTGCATTAACAGAGGGATAGAATCAAGATCGCGCAAAGTGTTAATACTACTTTATAATGTCTTGGTAAGGACACACTTGGAGTACAGCATCCAGTTTTGGTCGCCACGATGTGAAAAAGATGTGGAGACTCTAGAAAGAGTGCCGAGAAGAGCAACAAAGATGATGAGGGGACTGGAGGCTAAAACATATGAAGAAGGGTGAGTGTTTACTGGCCGGATGCCCTTCCTGTCGCCAATGCGGAGTTCGCAGCAAATATAACAGTTCTGGGCTGCATAAATAGAGGGATAGAATCAACCATAGAGTGCCTTCAAATTGGACGGGGTGGAGGGATGTAGTAGCAGTGTGGGACAGACCAAGAGCAAACTGCTCTCCCAGTTGTCATTGGTGCGATAATCAGGGAAGGAGAGGAATGGCGCAGAGAAGACAAAAAAAAAAAAAAAAGCCAACACAGTTCTGGGCTGCATAAACAGAGGGATAGAATCAAGATGACATGAAGTGTTAATATCACTTTATAATGTCTTGGTAAGGCCACACTTGGAATACGGCATCCAGTTTTGGTCGCCATGATGTAAAAAAGATGTGGAGACTCTAGAAAGAGTGGAGAGAAGAGCAACAAAGATGATTGGAGGACTGGAGGCTAAAACATATGAAGAACAGTTGCAGGAACTGGGTATGTCTAGTTGAATGAAAAGGAGACATGATAGCAGCGTTCCAATATCTCAGGGGCTGCCCCAAAGAAGAGGGAGTCAAGCTCTTCTCCAAAGCACCCGAGGGCAGGACAAGAAGCAACAGGTGGAAACGAATCAAGGAGAGAAGCAACAGTTAGAGCAATGAATCAGTGGAATAACTTGCCTCCAGAAGTTGTAAATGCTCCAACACTGGAAGTTTTAAAGAAGAGATTGGATAACCATTTGTCTGAATCAGTACAGGGTTTTCTGTTTGAACAAGGGGTTGGAATAGGAGACTTCCAAGGTCCTTCCAGCTCTTGTTATTCTGTTATCTCTGCCTGCCCGCCCGCCTGCTGGATTAGGGCCAAGTGTGTCAGGAGAGAGAAATCTTTCCAGATCTTTTCAGTGGAAGGAAAATAATTCTATAGTGATAAAACCTTGTCCGTCTGCAGCAACGCAGTTTACTCCTAAGATTCACCGTTGCTGAATCTACCTGCGTTCTCAGTATCCATTGCTTTACTCAGTCTGCTTTACTGATTAAAAAATTGTTTTTCAACCCTGCTTCGCCAGGTGACTTAAAGGTCTAGTGGATGCAATTGAACTACAGGCTTTGCTTGGTTAGCATTAGCCCTGGGTAATACTTCTCTGATTTCCCCGGTTGCATTAAGACAGTAATCAGGTGAAGCGCGTGGTGAGAAGGCAGCCAAAGCGATAAAAATCAAAGCAACCCACCAGCTTTTTCAAATAAAGCAGATCTGGGGGAGCAGATTTAATGGTTAGCATCCCGCTGTTAAGCAACATTGAACTCTTTCAACTTTGCAACGGTGACTCATACTTTACCTTTAGATTACTACACGAAGCTCTACGCAGCACTGCAATAAAAAAACAACAACTCGGAAGCCGTAAGGGGTTGAAAACTCAGCGGCCCGGTTGCTAACAGGCAAGTAGGTTTATTACCTGAACAAGAGTCTCCCCCCAGCCACTGATCTGGTTGCTAACAGGTTTCCAACTGGCAGGCAAACCAAGTCAAGATGCAAGATTGCTTTGATAACAGAATAAGAGTGGGAAGGGACCTTGGAGGTGGTCTAGTCCAACCCCCTGCTCAAGTGGGAAACCCTGTACTAATTCTCTTCTTAAAAACCTTTAAAACCACAACTTCTGAAGGCAACTTCTGTTCCACTGGTTAATTGTTCTGTCAGGAAATTTCTCCTTAGTTTTAGATTGCTTCTCTTGCTGATTAGTTTCCATCCATTGTCTGTCTCTGTAGGTTAAGATGTATTCTATTCTATTCTGTTCTGTTCTGTTCTGTTCTGTTCTGTCCTATCCTATTCTATATTTATTATTCAATTCGATTCGATTCGATTCCATATTTATTATTCTATTCTATTCTATTCTATTCTATTCTATTCTATTCTATTCTATTCTATTCTATTCTATTCTATTCTATTCTATTCCATTCCATTCCATTCCATTCCATTCCATTCCATTCCATTCCTTCTATTCTATTATTCTATTCTATTCCATTCCATTCTATTTCCTATTCCTATTATTCCTATTCCACTCCACTTTATTCTGTATGTATATATGTATGAATTTATCAAATTTCTATACTTTTAATGAGGAAGGTGAAGCTGGGCTATGATTTAATATCCTTGCAGTTTTTGTCTGCGGTTGTTTTGTTCTGCTGTGATCTTACTGATCTTATAAATGATCTTAAGTTATTAAAAGGAAGGTGGTGCAGGCGTGATCGTATACATAAATAAACTCTTAACCGTGGCTAGGAAGTCGAAGAAGAAATTAGCTTCCCTCTTTTGTCAGCACATGACAAATGATGTTTCCACACTAAAATTCACAGAAAAGACAGATGCCATTTCTATCCAGATGATTTATAGCATCTTACAGTATCACCAATATAAACAACATTGTGACAATATAAGGTCCGTCTTTCTTATTAATGCATTGGGAGTAGTGGTACCCAGACGATGTTCTAAAATGCTGTAAATCATGAACGTGGAAACATCCAAAGATTTGCCGGACAAGATAGCCATAGCTCTCTCGTCGGAAGTGGGTTTATGTTGCTGACATTTTTGTCTTTGGCCTGATAGTCCTAAATACAAAACAATCACAGCTCAGTACTCAGTATTCCAGTTTGGAATACGGAGGGGCTCAATAGCTCAGTGGGTGGAGATGCTGAGCTTATGTGACAGTCCAGGTTCGAGACCCGAGTGCAGCGCAACGGGTGAGCTCCCGTTAATTGCTCTAGCTCCTGCCCATCTAGCAGTTCGAAAGCATGAAAATGCGAGTAGATAAATAGGTACCACTTCAGTGGGAAGGGTAACAATGTTCTGTGTGCCTCGGCGTATAGTCCTGCTGGTCATATGACCATGGAAGTGTCTTCGGACAATGCTGCCTCCCTCGGCTAAGAAACGAAGATGAACATCATTGCACAATGTCGGACATGACTGGAGAGAGAAACCTTTACCTTACTCCAGACTATTGATGCATTGGTTGACTCACAGTGCAATGCAACTTGTATATTCCGCATCTTAACGATGTTATTAAACAGTTCCGACATACTTGTTTTGAAATCCTGGCAAGGACAAAGAATAGACTTTCCCTGGACTAGATCAACATCATTTGGGCAGCCAGCAATATGAGGGAGGCTGCCCCAAAGAAGAGGGAGTCAAGTTATTCTCCAAAGCACCTGAGGGCAGGAGAAGAAGCAATGGGTGGAAACTAATCAAGGAGAGAAGCAACTTAAGGAGAAATTTCCTGACAGAATAATTAATCAGTGGAACAACTTGCCACCAGAAGTCATGAATGCTCCAACACTGGAAGTTTTTAAGAAGATGTTGGATAACCATTTGTCTGAAGTGGTGTAGGGTTTCCTTCCTGGGCAGGGGGTTGGACTAGAAGACCTCCAAGGTCCCTTCCAACTCTGCTCTATTCTATTCTATTCTATTCTATTCTAGTCTAGTCTAGTCTAGTCTAGTCTAGTCTAGTCTAGTCTAGTC
>WNWU01000075.1:1900241-1944088 GCA_012654045.1 Ptyas mucosa
AGGAGGAGGAGGAGGAGGAGGAGGAGGAGGAGGAGGAGGAGGAGGAGAACAACAACATTTGGACCCTGTCTCATAATATAATTACTATACATGGTCTGAATCTGAATGGAGGCCTTGCCTCCCATCTCCCTTCTTCCACCAAGTCCCGTGTCCTTCGGTGGCACTTTTGGATTCTTCCTCTCTTCTTAGGTTTCCTTCCCACCTGCCAGTAGTGAATTCCCTTAAGCTCAGGGACCCCCTCCTCCTTTTATGGGGGTGGTCCCGAGCTTGGATCTCCATTAGGAGGAATATAGCAGACATGTCTAATCTGACGCTCATCTGTTCTCCTGGATTTCAACTCCCCTGACCCCTCACTAGCAAAATATATAGGATCAGGATTATGGTCCCCGTGGTTTTATCCTTGTGGCATCATTGGGCTCAAAAGTTGTGGTCATTATATACTATAACTTTATACTATATTCTATCTATCTATCTATCTATCCATCCATCCATCCATCCATCTATCCAGTATACATAATACCATAACTATAATGACTAAAACTTTGTTGCTTGTATCTTTACGATTTATATTTTTATTTAGTTTCCTAGCACGATTTATGTTGATTGCTTATTTAGTATCCTACGACTATCACTAAGTGTTGTATCTTATGATTTAGGATGAATGTATTTTTATGATGACTATGATCATGATTTATCCCTTATCGCTTTTATCTACCCAGAGAGCTTACGCGCCGAAGACAAATTCCTTGTGTGTCCAATGACGCTTGGCCAATAAAGAATTCTACTCCCTTCTAAATTCTAAATAATAATAAGAAGCCGCCGAGAACTACCTGTACTATATTTATATTGTTTTGATTTATTTTTCCCTTGCGTCCGTTTTCCTGCTTCGGCTGGCGACGAGAAGATGCTGCAAAAGAACTGAAATTCCGCTATGGCCCTCTGGAAATTGGTTTCTGCAATAGGCTTTGGGGCCTCGGAGGCCGCCAAGTGGTATGACTTGTGGGCTCTCAGGCGTCTCTTGCGTGGGAAGGCCTTCGACCCTGTCCTTGATCAAAAGTCAGCTCTGAAGCCAAAGGTGTCTATTTACAATCAATTGTAAACAGACACCCCACCCCTCTCCGAAATTCAAATACCAATTGTAGAGTCAACTCTTCTGTAAGTCAAATCCAACAACGGTCTCTTACAATCCGTCTCTTATTCTCTCTCTCTCTCTCTTTTTTCTCTCCAGATAACACAGACGGCCGCACAACTTCTGCAAGAATGTGTGTTTGTGTGTGTGTACAAGATGAGCAGCACCGCACATCTGCTGTTTCTGACCTGCAATATGCGGTTCCCAGTCCACAGCTGTTGACTCGAGACTGAGAAGATCTGTTCCTTCGATTGCTTTCAAGGGATGCCAAGGTTGCTGCAGTGGTTGGCTTAAAATAATGCGTTTCCCAGGGCTGGGAACGCTCTGCCTTCCCAGCTGTTTGTCCTATTCATTCCCGTCCCCCAGTGTTGCATCTCAAGCCAAGTCCCTGAGCAACTTAGATCCTGTGCAGAAGGAGTGCCAGAGAGAAATTCACAGGGGTGTCAGATTAGACATGCACAATGGCAGTTGGGCTACAGGCGGCGGAACGGTGTTTCTCAGCCTCAGCAGCTTTTAAGATGTGCGGACTTCGACTCCCAGAATTCCCCAGTGCCACACGAGGGGGCTGGGGAAGTCTGGGAACTGAAATCAGAATAACAGAGTTGGAAGATCTTCTAGTCCAGCCCCCTGCTCAAACAGGAGACCCTCTACCATTTCAGACAAATGGCTGTCCGGTCTCTTCAGGGATGGAGCACCTGCAACTTCCGTTTCACTGGTTAATTGTCCTCACTGTTAGGAAGTTTCTCCTTAGTTCCAGGTTGCTTATCTCTAAGAATAGTTTCCATCCATGGTCTGTCTTTGTAGGTTAAGATGCATTCTATTCTATTCTATTCTATTCTATTCTATTCTATTCTATTCTATTCTATTCTATTCTATTCTATTCTATTCTATTCTATTCTATTCTATTCCTATTCCTATTCCTATTCCTATTCCTATTCCTATTCCCATTATTCCTACTCCACTCTATTCTGTATGTATATGTGTATGAATTTATCAAATTTCTATACTTTCAATGAGGAAGGTGAAGCTGGGCTATGATTTAATATCCTTGTGTTTTTTGTCTGTGGTTGTTTTGTTCTGCTGTGATCTTACTGATGTTATAAATGATCTTAAGTCATTGGAAGGAAGGTGGTGCAGACGTGATAGCATACATAAACAAACTCTTAATAGTGGCTAGGAAGTCTAAGAAGAAGAGCCTTGGATAGTACAGTGGTCTAAAGCCCTGTTATTAACATCAGCTGCCTGCAATTATTGCAGGTTCGAATCTCACCAGGCTCAAGGTTGACTCAGCCTTCCATCTTTTCTAAGGTAAGTAAATTGAGGACCCAGTTTGTGGGGGCAATAAACTGACTTTGTATAAATATACAAAAGTATGAAGGCTATTGCTTAGCGCATTGTAAGCTGCCCTGAGTCTCCGGAGAAGGGCGGCATATAAATCAAATTTTTTTTTAAAAAAAGAAACTTCTGGTGGCAAATTGTTCCACTGGTTAATTGTCCTCACTGTTAGGAACTTTCTCCTTAATTCCAGATTGCTTCTCTCTTTGTTTAGTTTCCATTGTTTCTTGCCTTGTCTTTTGGTGCTTTGGAGAATAGTTTGATTCCCTCTTCTTTGTGGCAGCCCCTCAGATATTGGAAGACTGCTATCATGTCATCCCTAGTCCTTCTTTTCATTAAATAGACATACTCAATTCCTACAACCGCTCTTCATATGTCCACACATCTTAAAGTTGTTCAGAAACCCTGCAGTATGTCTTACACTATAAGTAAGTCCTCAAGACTTTGTGCATAAAATCTTATTCTCCAAATCCTTTCATCAACAGGAGCAAATTCCCACAGCTTTTCTTCATATTTGGTGATTCAAAAACCCGAGAACAGTCAAACCTGGTTAAAGCTTGGATGGGCGACCACCAGATAGCCTCAGAGCTATAGACTTGGACGTAGGAGATCTTGCAGGAAAGGTGGCCACAGCTAAATCATATGTGTACTCTGGCCAAGAAAACGTAAGAGGTGTTCATGAGGTCGGCAGGGGTTCATGTCAACTTGAGATTGTATGTTGTTAGTCTACATCGGGGGTGTTAAGCTCAAGGCCCAGGGGCCGGATCCTGCACATGGGGTGTTTAGAACTGGCCCGCGAGGCCACCCTGGAAAAAGCAAAGGACTGGCCCACAGTGCTTCTGCCACTGAAAATGGAGCTGGGGAGGGCTGCACACAGCCCTCCCGAGCTCCGTTTTCTCTGGCAGAGGGTTGCAGGAGGCCATCGTAGCTGAAAATGGAGCGTGTGAGGGTCGCGGGCAGCCCTACCAAGCTCTGTTTTCCATGGCAGAGGGTTGCAGGAGGCCATCACAGCCGAAAATGGAGCGTGTGAGGGTCGCGGGCAGCCCTACCAAGCTCCGCTTTCTCTGGCAGAGGGTTGCAGGAGGCCATCGCAGCCGAAAATGGAGCTCTAGAGCCCATTTAGCTGGCAGAGCGCTCTGGCCACCACAGGCGGCCCTGACATGAGTGATGTTGAACTGGCCACACCCACCATGACCACACACATCCCAGGCCCAGACCCTGTGGTCAAAGACAACCCTGATGCGGTGGCCCTCAATGAAATCGAGTTTGACACCCATGGTCTACATCATGTAGTGGTTTCTACTGAGAGTGGGGTGGGGATGTTAGTCCAAATTGTGGAGAATTTTTAGCTACGCCTGGGCAGAAAAATAAGAGGGAGTCTATTTTCTGGAGATGATGGAGTGTAAAGCTATCCTTAGATCCATCTCCCATAAGGCAGCTTGCCTTTCCTTGATGTCGCACCTGCTGCTTATCTCTTTCTAACTCCCTTTTTACCTTCACTTGCTTGTCTCCTAAAAACGCAGCTTAGAACTACCGATACTTTATAGACAGACTTATGGAATAATTGTCACTCAAGGAATGGCTTTTGTCAACCGAGTACGGTTGACAAAGAATTTGCGCAGCCCCAAACTTCTGCGAAGGCAGAAATCATTCTCGTTCGGGGGGAAAAGAGAAGAACAAAAGGCCTGTACAAAACTGGGAGGGAAGGGGGGATTTGTCAACAGCGGCTCTCTCGGCGCCGTTGAAAAGGGACTTGGCACCTTCAACAGGAATGGTTTTGTCTCTGTGTAAAAAAAAATGACTGGTATGATAGCAGAAACAAATGAGATCTTTTTCAGCCTGAAAGGCATTTAATGTGATCGGTCAGGTCATAAATTCCTGGCCTGAATGCTCTTTATTTTATTTCTGTTGCTCTCTGCTTTGGGAACGGAGGGAGCGAGGAGGAGGAGGAGAAGGGAAGACAAATGAATTTTTCAAGATAATGCAATGAGCACAACAGTAAACGTTTAATACTATATGCAAGTTGGTGCAGGATCAGATGCAGCGCAGCTTAACCCTATTCCTTCCTTCCTGGAGTGATTCAAGGCTAGAGGTGGGATACAGCCGGTTCGGCAGGTGGGCCCGCCCCTGCCCACTTGCTTGGGTGCAACCCCGTCCTATATTGCTGTGTTTTGTGACACCGCACGGATGTACGGACGGCACATGTGAGCAAATTGCCATGTTGTTTGATGTCACACACATGTGCGGATGGTGCGTGCGAGAGAATTGCTGTTTTGGGACGCCGCACGCAGGCTCACATTTCCGGTGCTGGGCGAACCGGTTGTTACAGTATGTGAAGCCCATCTCTGTTCAAGGCGCAGTTGAAACAGCATAGGGCTGAGTTATTTGAGGGACTGCCTCTCTCTCATGATCCTGCAGAATTTATTTATTTACTTATGTATTCGTTCAATTTCTAGGGCTGCCCATCTCAGTCAATGACTCCGGGTGGCTTACAATTCATACAGAAGTTAGCATGTTTGGGTTCCTTTAATTAAGCAACATCATCTCTCAGGGCTTCAGAAATCCTAATCCTTTCCTTAAGGATATCTATCTCAGCATCTACTTCTGTCCTACTATCGCAGCACCATTGAGAGTGTCCTGACATACGGCATTCTTGCATGGTAGGGGAGCAGCTCTGCAGTGGACCAAAAAGCTCTACAGAGAATCATTAAAACTGCCCAGAATATCATCGGGCTCCAGCTACCAGCCCTGGACGACATCTTCGAATCTCGCTGTTTGAGAAAGTTGCATAACATTCTCAGAGACTCTTCCCATCCTGCTTACAATCTTTTTGGACTGTTGCCTTCTGGCAGAAGATACAGAACAATGAAAACTCGAACCGCACGTTTTCTGAATAGTTTTTATCCCAGAACTATAATTGCACTCAACAATGAACTAAAGGGCCACCATCAGTTAGTTAGTTGGTTGGTTGGTTGGTTGGTTGGTTGGTTGGTTGGTTGGTTAGTTAGTTTGTTTGTTTATTTATTTGTTTATTTGTTTATTTACTCGCATTTCTATGCCACCCAACTCCCAAGGGACTCAGTGACCTGTTGGACAGTATTACTTGGTATGTTGTGTGGATATTTGGGTGGTTTAGGGGTGGAGAATTGTGGTGGGTGGGGGTGTGTTTGGGGATTGTTATGTGTGTTGGACCTGGTCTTTGGGTGTTAAGTGAATTTCATTGTATGGGTATACTGTGTATACATGTACAATGACAATAAAGTTATTTATTTATTTTATTATTTATTTATTTATCTACCCATTCTATCAGGTCAAACAGGGTGGGCTCACTCCTATTCCCTTCCCCTCATGTGCAGAGAAGGGCAACTAAGACGATTAAAGGCCTGGAGACTAAAACATATGAAGAATGGTTGCACGGACTGGGTGTGGCTAATCTAGAGAAAAGAAGAATATGGGGATTAGCAAAGCTGGCTGGGGAATTCTGGAAATTCTGGCCAGATGGTCTAGGACAAGGGTCTCCAACCTTATCAACTTTAAGCCTGGAGGACTTCAACTCCCAGAATTCCCTAGGGAATTCTGGAAGTTGAAGTCCTCCAGGCTTAAAGTTGACAAGGTTGGAGAGCCCTGCTCCATAACATTCCCTCTGCCTCCCTCGTTCTTACCTCGTGGTCAAGGGCAGAGAGCGTCTTCTGCTGGTTTTCAGCTGGCTCCTTCTGAAGCCTCTGGGTCTTCTGTAGAGCCTGCTTTAAGCAGGAAGGCCTCATGAGGGGCAGGAGTTCGCAAAGCCGCTGCAGCTGTGGAGAAAAGAGGGGCTTATAGACGCAACTACCACAACCATACACACACAAACAAGCAACACAAGGTTCATGGAGACTAGAGCTCTTCAAATTATCCAGGGGGAGGAGGTCCCAAAATCTCCTTTGACCACCTCTCTGCCACTAAAACACGAACAATTGTTTCCTAAATGTCGGTAGGAAGAGAGAGAGGGGGGGGGAGAGAGAGAGCGCTGATTTAGGATCTGCTTCCAACCGAATAATGTGGGGTGGACCTCAATGTGTAGCATTGACTACAGATTCAAAGTCTAACGTTGAATTGGATAATGCACGACGACCAGGGGTGGAATTCAACAATTTTAGCAACTGGTTTTCTGCCTGGTTGCTGGGTGGGCGTGGCCATGGTGGGCGTGGCCTACTTGGCCTCCTGCAACCATGGCAGGGGAGGGGACGTTTTCACCCTCCCCAGGCTCCGGAGACTTTCCTGGAGCCTCCAGGAGGGCGAAAACCGCCTCCTCCAGGCTGCTGAGGCCGAAAACGAACCCATTTCTGGACTTTGGGGAGGCCCGTCTTTCGCCCTCCCAGAGCCTCCGCACGGGCCCTACACTTACCTGGCATCCAAAATGGGCTGCGTGGAGACTCCTGGGAGGCAAGGGGCGGGCGGGGCCAGCCAGTCCTTGCAACTACCGGTTCAGCGAACAAGATGTAAAATTAGCCTCTGTTTCGCCCAAACCGATCCGAACCGGCTGAATCCCACCCCTGACTGTGACCCACAATGCGAAGACTTCTCATTTAGCTATCCCAAGTCCTGGATGCCTTTTAATAAAATCTGTTAGCTGGAAAACTTAATATTCTTGTATTTCACAGCACTGTTAATATTCATGTAGTTAATGCTCCTCTGATGAAGTGAATGCAGCTCGCAAAAAATAATAATAATGTTGTACCCTTTAATAAAGCTTGTTAGTGGGAAATGATCCTACTAGACCTTTCCTGATTTTTTTGCCACCATAGAATAAAACTGCACGCCTACAATGTCTATAATAAACAGAAAAATAGGTCTGAAAGAGATGTTTAGGTTAAATGTCCTCTTCCTGATATATTAGTTTGCTGTGTGCAAGAGCCGGGGTGGGCATCGATGGCCCCTTTACAACCTGTGGACTTCAACTCCCAGAATTCCTGAGCCAGAATAATAGAGTTGAAGGGACCTTGTCATATCTGACAAATGGCTGTCGAATCTCTTCTTTAAAAACTCCAGTGATGGAGCAGTGGTGAAATTCATTTTTTTTTTACTACCAGTTCTGTGGTCGTGGCTTGGTGGGCGTGGTGTGGCTTGGTGGGCGTGGCAGGGGAAGGATACTGCAAAATCCCCATTCTCTCCCCACTCCTGGGGGAAGGATATTGCAAAATCCCCATTCCCACCCCACTCCTGGGGCCAGCCAGAAGTAGCATTTGCTGGTTCTCTGAACTACTCAAAATTTCCGCTACCAGTTCTCCAGAACCTGTCCGAACCTGCTGGATTTGACAACCTCAGGCAAGCCTGATTAACTGTTCTCACTGCCAGGAAATTTCTCCTTACTTCTAGGTTGCCTCTCTCCTTGATTAGTTTCCATCCATTGATTCTTGTCCTGTCTTCAGGTGTTTGGGGGCATAGGTTGACTCCCTCTTCTTTGTGGCAGCCCATCAAATATTGGAACTCTGGGAGTTGAAGTCCACAGATTGTAAAGGGGCCATAGTTGCTCATCTCTGTATAAGAGGATAGCTTGTTTTTCATGTGTGAGTCTCATCTCATGGTGGGGCAATGGTTAGAGTGCAGTACTGCAGGCTCCTTCTGCTGCCTGCCGGCTGCCTGCAATTTGGCAGTTCAAATCACACCAGGCTCAAAGTTGACTCAGCCTTCCATCCTTCCAAGGTGGGTCAAATGAGGACCCAGATTGTTGGGGGCAAGAGGATGACTTTTTAAACTGCTTAGAGTGGGCTGTAAAGCACTGTAAAACGGTATATAAGATGTCATCAAAAAAGCACAACAAAGAATGTTCTTTCTGTGCCAACTCAGAAAGCTCAAACTGCCCAAGGAGCTGCCGATCCAGTTCTACAGAGGAAGGATTGAGTCTGTCATCTGCACTTCCATAATTGTCTGGTTTGGCTCTGCAACCCAACAAGACAGACAGAGACTTCAGAGGATAATTAGAGCTGCAGAAAAAACAAGGGCCACCAACCTGCCTTCCATGGAGGACCTGGATACTGCATGAGTCAAAAAGAGGGCTGGGAAAATATTTACAGACCCCTCGCATCCTGGACATAAACTGTTTCAACTCCTACCCTCAAAATGATGCTATAGAGCACTGCACACCAGAACAACTAGACACAAGAACAGTTTTTTCCCGAATGCCATCACTCTGCTAAACAAATAATTCCCTCAACACTGTCAAACTATTCACTAAGTCTGCACTACTATTAATCTTCTCATCGTTCCTCTCACCCATCTCCTCCCACTTATGACTGTATGACTGTAACTTTGTTGCTAGTATCCTTAAGATTTATATTGACTTTTTCCTAATAGAATTTGATTGCTTATTTGTTCGCTATGACTATCATTAAGTGTTCTACCTTATGATTCTTGATGAACGTATCTTTTCTTTTATGTACACTGAGAGCGTATGCACCAAAGACAAATTTGTTGTGTGTCCAATCACACTTGGCCAATAAAGAATTCTATTCTATTCTATTCTATTCTATTCTATTCTATTCTATTCTATTCTAAAGTGCTACTGCTATCTGAAGGGACCTATCTCAGAAGCTGTGTTTGCATTCATGGTGGTACCTCAAAGCAAGAGTGAAGAAGAGATAGAAGGGAAGTATAGCTGAGTCAAAGGAAAGGACAGATGAATTGTGAATAAAGGCAGTTAGAATGCTTTTGGTCTTCTTTTTGCTGGGGATGGGTTAAACAGCATTGAAAATGACAAGGAAGGAAGGAAGAGAAGATGAAGTTGGACAGTCTTCTGAGGAAATATTCCGTAAGTGGACTTTTAAGTCCAGCATTCCTTCCAAAGAGAGTAGCAAAATTCAACCACGAACGTCCCATTTCCTGCATTCCTCAAACACCTCCGAACAGTCTGAGCCAGTGGTGAAATGTAAAATTTGTTACTACCGGTTCTGTGGATGTGGCTTGGTGGGGCTGGGGGTAGCTGACTCATATTTATGACGGTGGCGTGGCCGAAGAGGTTGTAGAAAAAATGCTTTTAAGAGCCTCTGACGAACCCAGCTGAGCCACGCGATCATCGGAGGCTTTTTTTTTATTTTTAAAAGCATTTTTTTCGGCGGAAGAGGTTGTAGAAAAAATGCTTTTAAAAGTTTTTTAAAAAAGCCTCTGATGATCGCGCGGCTCAGCTGGGCATGTGTGCGGGGGAGGGGCAGGGATTTTTGCTACCGGTTCTCCGAACCACCCGCCGCCATCGCTACCGGATTGGGCGATCCGGTCTGAACCGGGAGCATTTCACCCCTGGTCTGAGCCCTCCAAGCTGAGCACAGAAGAAGACAGGCGAGAGAGGTGGACACCTTACGTCTTCCAGTCAAAAAAACCGAGCAGGAAAATGATTGTTCCAAACAACGTATGAGCTGAGAGGTCTGTTCAAGTTGTGGCTTGCAAGCTAGTCACCTCTTGGCTCTCTTCTTGCTGTGTCTACCCATTTGTTTGCATTTATACAAAGCCCCGTGAGTGACTCAGGCTGCCTGTCTGACAGCCGGGCTCCCCTAGTCTTGTTGTCAAACAGAGTTCAGCAACATTTGGCAGAAAAACGCTGAGATTTCATGCTCCCGGAGAGGATAAAAGAGGCTGCAGCTTACAAGACGCACAAACGCAACTACTCCCCCTTTTGTGGGGCAGCAGCAACTCAATTTGCGATTGAAGCAAGGGCAGGGCAAACTTTGCTGGCCTACCAGTGAGTTGGATAAGCGGAGCAGGGGACACCTATTCCTGCTGCGGCTGAATGGCCAGCCGTGAGAAGAATAAAAACTTGCATTCTTGATGGGCAAAAGAATGATGAAGGAAGCAAAAACCGGAATGGAGCTGTAAGGAATAGGATGTCAGCTCTTGCAGGTGTTCTAAGCCAGGGGTCCCCAACAGTGGCAACTTTAAGCTGGCGGACTTCAACTCCCAGAATTCTGGGAGTTGTAGTCCTCCAGCTTCCTTGGCTGGGGAATTCTGGGAGTTGAAGTCCTCCCGCTTTGCTGGCTGGGGAATTCTGGGGGTTGAAGTCCTCCAGGTTAAAGTTGCCAAGGTTGGAGACCCTCTCTAGTTTAATGTAAAATGTCTAGTTTAAAGAAAAGAAGGACTAGGGGTAACATGATCGCAGTCTTCCAATATCTCAGGGGCTGCCCCAAAGAAGAGGGAGTCAAGCTCTTCTCTAAAGCACTTGAGGGCAGGACGAGAAGCAATGGGTGGAAACTAACCAAGGAGAGAAGCAACTTAGAACTAAGGAGAAATTTCCTGACACTTAAAACAGTTGAACAACTTGCCTCCAGAAATTGTGGATGCTCCAACACTGGAAGTTTTTAAAAAGATGTTGGATAACTATTTGTCTGAAATGATGTAGGGTTTCCTGCCTAAGCAAGGGGTTAGACTAGAAGACCTCCAAGGTCCCTTCCAACTCTGTTATTCTGACATCTATTCTATGCACTTCATATATTTTATTTCTCCAATCTGTTAAATATCTCCTTATGGCAGTGGTCCCCAATCTTTCCCGCATGATGGACTAGGGTGGGGGGGCAATCTTTCTGGCATGTGTGGCCCCGTTGTAAACCGGTAGTAAAGGTAAGTAGAACCACCCCTGACCCAGTTCCTGCAACCGTTCTTCATATGTTTTAGCCTCCAGTCCCCTAATCATCTTGGTTGCTCTTCTCTGCCCTCTTTCTATAGCAGGGGTCCTCAAACTTTTTAAACAAGGGGCCAATTCACGGTCCCTCAGACTGTTGGGGGGCCGGACCGGCCAGGTGGATGTGGCTGGGAGGGGGGGTGTCATGTGATTGGGTGGGTGTGGCCAATTTAGCAGTCCATTAAACAATATACACAAATTAAACTTTAATTTGTTATGCTCCTGGGGGTGGAAAGCAGGTTAGTGAAGGGATGTGGCTGCCTTGGGGGGTGGGTGGGTGTCAGGGACTTCTGTTTGTGTCTCTGTGTGTGCGTCTCTCTCTCTCTCCCTCCCTTTCTCTCCCTCCCTCCCTCCCTCCCTCTCTCTGGAGGCTGGGAAGGCCAAAAACTGGCTCATTTTTGGCTTCCTGAGGCCTCCGCATGTCCCATTTTTGGCCTCATAGGCCTCCAGAAGGCGGGTGGGGGCTGGCAGGTAGACGGGGCGATGTGGTTGCAGCAGCGTCATGGTCCCTCATGGCCCAAATTAATGGCTTCGGCAGGCCGTAGTTTGAGGACCCTTGTTCTAGAGCCTCAACAGAGGAAGGCGTTTGTTGCTCTTCTCTGCACCCTTTCAAGAGCCTCAACATCAGTGTCTCAAAATCAGTGTCAACTCTTTGCAACCACACAGGGACCTTCCCCAGGGGGATCTGTCCTTCAGGCCTTCCATGGGGGGACTCACCACTGCTGTGACTGAGTCCATCCTTCTTGCTGCTCCTCCTCCTCTTCCTTCCACCTGGCATCAGAGCCTTCTCCAGAGAGCTGCTTCTTTGCATACCGTAATAAGTCCGAAAGAGGATAATTTGAGCCTCGCCATTTGTGCCTCGAGCGAGGACGCTGGCTTGCTTTGTTTGATGATCCACTGCTTTGTTTTCTTGGCTGCTTCCGATATTCTCCGTGGTATTTTCCAATACCAAAGATTTATGAATGTACTGTATGAAAAGAAATTCCCCATTTGGTGCTTTATTAATTTTAAAAAACAAAAGCGGTCTTTGCAATGGCATATTGATTTGAAAATTAGAAAGAGGGGCTTTGCTCCTTCAGACTTGCGGATACATTTCTGTCCTCTTCCGGACTCAACTACGAGTAAGAAAGGTGTATTTTGTGCGCACGTAGCTTGGGGCAGGCAGGTGGGAGAAGTAGCATTAATCTAGAAACAGTTGTTCTACCTCTCTGCGAAATGGCTCCTCACCCATGGTGTCTGCTTTTGTATCAGCTCAGCTCCCGTTTCCGATAAAAGACTTCAAAAGACAGTTCTCATTCATGCCTTCGGCGACGGCTGAGATCACCAGCCATGTTACTTGGAACCCTGACAACAGTTCTGTAGTGTTTTCTTTGCAACTGGGTGGGAATTCCTTTTCTCATCCTGCTTTTTGCATCTCCCTTCTGTAGTAGCCAAGTCCCTGGAAGTCCAGGTTTGAGGCAGAACATCCTGGAGAAGGTTGGTCTACGTCAGGAGTCTCCAAAGTTGGCAATTTTAAGACTTGTGGATTTCAACTCCCAGAAGTCCAGATTTGGGGCAGATCACCCTGGAGAAGGTTGGTCTACGTCAGGAGTCTCCAAACTTGGCAACCTTAAAATTTGTGGACTTCAACTCCCAGAAGTCCAGGTTTGGGGCAGATCACCCTGTCAAAGGTTCGTCTACGTCAGGGGTCTCCAAACTTGGCAACCTTAAGACTTGTGGACTTCAACTCCCAGAATTTCCTAGCGAGCTGGAGACACATTCAGATTTGCAAGATTCCATTACTATCTGCTACTATTGTTTTGGTAACCTGAGAAAACTGAAACTTATATTGGGGTGAAAAGCCCGGAAACTTTAGTACTGGCTTTTCACCAATAGCGCCAACATGATGTATTTTGCAAGATTCCGTTACTGTCACGTAACCTTATAATAAAAGTAGCATTCGCTTGTGCGTCTTTGCTTTCCAAGTTTGGTCTACCTTGAAGAGGCTGACAGGTAGCTATTCGGGGAAGGCTCTCACTTGTCAACTGTAGGGAGCAAACTAGCAGGGCAGGCCAAAACCGTTGGTGACGACTGGAGAAGTGATGCCACTGGCTGTCTGGAAGACCTTTTATTGTCTTCTAAAGACAGAAAAAATATGTCCCCACCACTCTCACATTACCGCCTCTCACATTAAACCACAGACCCCCCCCAAGCTCATACGGTACACAGATGTTGCCCGAGAGTAAAGCATGTGGTTTGTGGTTTTGCTACTAGGGAAAGAGCTCAGCGTTGCTGGAGTGATGAACCAGCCAAGCTGGAGCCAGTCCCAGAATTCCCCTTCCTCAAGTCTTCTGTGGAAGAAACTCGGAAGTCGTGATCCCACTCACATCCTACTGTCTTTTTTCAGGCCCATTACCCTACCTGAAGTGGGAGAGAAATGCATCACATTTCCCAGGAAGACCAGTCCTCTAGGGCAGGGGTCTCCAACCTTAGCAACTTTAAGCCTGGCGGACTTCAACTCCCAGAATTCTGCCGATCTTTCTGATCGACAAGCTCAGAGTCTTAGCCAATGAGCCACTGCGGCCCCTGGTACACCTCACAAAGAAAACCTCACAAAAAAACCCTCACAAAACGCCTCACAAAAATCTTTAACCAGATGTTAGTTGGTGCATCTACTAACACGGCTCTCAAACACCATCTATTTTCAGCCCTGCTTCCCTCGCAAGGGGGGGGGGGGGAGGAAGAACCCAAACCGAAACAGGGGCAGCTTTTTCAAAACAGGGGCAAGCTTAGGTACAGCTCAACGGCCTTGCGATTTGGAGGCTTGGCGGCTCGCTCCCTATAAGGGCCTGGCGCAAAGTCAGCCCTCCCAGACCCCACACCAAGGCATGGTGTGGCCAATCGGACAACTGCTTGGCCCGCTTTTTGAAAAAAAAAAAAAAACTGGATGGATGGATGGATGGGACGTTCCCAGTTTTCTGCCCGCTTGGATTTTCAAGCCTAAAAAGGAAACGGTGCAGCAAGCGAGCGAGTGGAACGGAGCCAGTTTCAACCCCCAAGGGGGAGTGGGTGGGGGGGGAGCGGGGAGGAGATCAGCAAAGGCCACTCTGAAAGGCAGCCTCTGTTAGTCCAGCGCGCCTGACCTTCTGGAGGAGAGGATGTGGGTTTCTGCTGAAAGCCCTCCATTCACAGGGCCCTGACCCCCAGAGTCCCAATCTCTTGAACCGGCCTCTTTGTCTCCCAGCAAAGTGGCATGGGAGCCGGAGTGGAGTGACGTGGGTGCCAGGTCCAGATTCTAGAGGAGGGGGGGGGAAAAAAACCCACGTGCCCCTCGGAAAGCTGAAAAGAGGATGAGCCGTACGTTGTCATCCTGGCAGGAGCTCCGAGAAACATCATTCACCCTCCCTGGCCTCCAGTGGTGGAGACAGCCCCTCAAAGCGAAGAGTGGGTTAGTGTCATTAGAAAACTCACCCAGCCGTTTACATAGCCGCAAGTGTGAAGAATTTAAACAGTTGGAGATTAAGGAGCATCTCAAGTGGGTTTTGACGGCTTCTCCTTCGTCCTTGGAAGCCAGCCGTGATTAGGCCGTTTCTTTTTTCAAAAGCGCACGCAGGGGGGAAAAAAAATCGTGTGTTAAGGGGGTTGCTTCACCACCCCTCTCCAAACCCTCGGCCCCTCGACTTTCGCGCCACCAAGTCAGTAGCAGGGCAGTCAGGATGTTTTAAAGTAGGTATTTCTCTGATGATGGGGTAGCAGAGCCCACCACCGCCAGTTCTGGGGAAAAAAAACCAAACCAAACCAAAGGTAGGAAATATATCCCTACGTTCTGTTGTTTGGAGAATTTGATCGCAATTCATGAACCTCTCGACAGTCAACCTGACCGAGCAGTGGGCTTCCCTTCCCTATGATGGCCGCCTTCCATTTGACAACTTTCTGCCAACTTTGCAAAGTTGGGACGACAATTCCAATGCTAGTTTAAATTATGGTACTGTTAGGATCAGATACCATCTGTAACACTGTCTTCCTTCCTTCCTCCCTCCCTCCCTCCCCTCCCTTCTTTTCTGCCCATCCATCCATCCATCCATCCATCCATCCATCCATCCATCCAATATTTCCTTTTTCTCCCTCCTTCTTTTCCTTCGTCTTTTCACTTCTTCCTTTCTTTCTTTTCCTTCGTCCCTCCCCTTCCTTCTGCCCATCCATTTATCCAATTATCTCCCTCTTTCCTCTCCTCCTGTCTGTTCTCTTCTCCTTCTCCTCTTCTTCTTCCTTCTTCTCCTCCTCTTCTTTCTCCTCCTCTTCTTCTTCCTTCTCCTCTTTTTTCTTCTCTTCTTCCTTCTTCTTCTCCTCTTTCTTCTCCTCTTCTTCTTCCTTCTCCTCTTTTCTTTTCTTCTTCTTCCTTCTCCTCCTCCTCTTTTCTTCTCTTCTTCTCCTCCTCCTCTTTCTTCTCTTCTTTCTCCTCCTCCTCCTTTCTTCTCCTCTTTTTCTTCTCCTCCTCCTCTTCTTTCGTCTCCTCCTCCTCTTCTTCTTTCTCCTCCTTTTGCTCCTCCTCCTCCTCAAAATACCAAGCACAGCACTGCTCCCACTGTAAAATAGTACAGTATAACATGGCTCTTTTCCTCCTCATTATGTAAAGCGGCCCTGAACCTCTCAAGAATCCGAGAGAGAATCTGCAAAACCCGATTGCAAAGCTGTGGTCAGAGGTGTGCAGATGTACCATAATTGGCAACAGACTGGAGGGCAAAAGGTAGAAACGGGGGGGGGGGAGTGCCTTGAGCAGCGTCAGGAAGCAGACGGAGGCTGCGTGGAGCTCCTTTGGGATGGCTGCAGACTCAGGCCACAGGGACCCGGAGGCTGCCAAATCAGCATTTGCAGAGAGCATGCTTTTGCTGAACTGCAGTTTGCAGGGAGATGGGCTCCGCGGATGCCTTCCATCAGAGGGTCTCTCCTCCACGGGATGGGAAACCCAATCAGCTTAAGATTTAACAGCTGTTATAGGATGGTATAAATTTAAGTTAAAGAGCTTTTCTCCAGGGGGAAACAAAATCTCCTGGGGTGGGGTGGGTTGTCTTCTCCTCTTATTTGACCAATAAAGGAAAACTCTCAACTTTCAATTCAGAATAGAGCTGGAAGGGATCTTGGAGGTTTTCTAGTCCAGCCCCCTGCTCAAGTAGGAGATCCTATACCGTTTCAGACAGGTGACTGTCCAGCCTCTTCTTAAAAACCTCCAGTGATGGAACACCCACGATTTCTGGTGGCAGGCTGTTCCACTGGTTAATTGTCCTCACTGTTAGGAAGTTTCTCCTTGATTCCAGACTGCTTCTTTCCTTGATTATTTTCCATCCGTTGCTTCTTGTCCTGCCTTCAGGGGGAATAGATTCTTTGTGGCCTTCAGGGGGAATAGATTCTTTGTGGCAGCCCTTCAAATACTGGAACGCTGCTATCATGTCCCCTATAGTCCTTCTTTTCTCTAGACTAGCCAAACCCAAATCCTCAACTGTTCTTCATGTGTTTTAGCCTTCAGGCGTTTAATCATCTTAGTTGCTCTTCTTTGCACTTTTTCCAAAGTCTCACCATTTTTTGTAACGTGGTGACCAAAACTGGATGCGGTTTTCCAGCTGTGGTCTTAACTAAGGATTTATAAAGCGGCACTAATCCTTCACGTGATTCTGAGTCTACGCTTCTGTTTATACAACCCAGGATTGTATTAGCGTTTTTGGCTGCTGCTGCACACGGCTGGCTCGTGTTTAATCCACCAGGACTCCAAGGTCCCTCTCACAGTTACTGTTTTTGAGCCAGGTTTCGCCTAATATATACTTGTACCCAGGGGTGGGCTGCTGGGGGTTCGCAGCTAAGATTCTAGCTAACATTCTGTGCAGTTCAGAGAACCCCCAAATCCCACTCCTGGCTGGTCCTGCCCACCCTGCCCCTCCCCTCCCAGGAGTCCCCACGCAGCCTGTTTTCGATGCAGGTAAGTGCAGGGCGCGCGTGGAGGCTTGGGGAGCATGAAAAATGGGCCTACCGGAAGTTTGGGAAGGCCAGAAACGGGCCCATTTCCAGCCTCCAAAAGGCCTCTGGAGCCTGGGGAGGCCATTTTCACCCTCCCGGAGGCTCAAGTAAAGCCTCTGGAGCCCGGGGAGGACAAAAACACCCCCAACCCCACTGTGGTAAAGGAGGCCGACTAGGCCATGCCCACCCAGCAACCGGGCAGAGAACTCCTTGCTAAAATTTTTGAAGCCCATCCCTGCTTGTGCCTTTTGTTTTTTTTTCCTGCCTAAGTGTAAAACCTCGCTTTTCTCCACATTAAAATTTCATTTCGTTGGATCCTTTTGGGTCCTGAGCTAGCTTGCCACTTGCTATCTTTTGCTCTGCAGCCCTGAAGTTTTCGTCCCAGTGAGGTCACGATCGCAGGGGAAACTTAGATGGTGTTGTGGCCCGCCAGCGGCCTGCGTGGATTGTGGCTCATCCCGACGACGAGGAGGCTGGCGTGGTGTCGCGCCAGCAGCCTGTGCAGCCGGCGCTCGAGTCGGACAGTGAGGAGGCTGAAGAGGATGTGGTGCCAGAGGCAGAGACTCAGCCTGGGCCTTCAGAACCTCCAGAGGCTCCTTCAAGTGAAGAGAGTGAAGTGGAGGAGCCTCTTCTCAATGCTCGAGCACGCAGGGCTGACAAAAGGCAGGAGTGGCTCTTCAGGAGGAGGAGGTCTCCTCGAGAGTAAGGCTTGGGGTTAATTGGCCACTCCCTTAGCCTATTTAAGTTCGCACACAGATAGCAAACATTGCTGGAAACAACGTTTGGTCCCACGCAGAGCATTTTGAGAGTGAGTTTTTTGTTACAACTTGGTTTCTGGGCTAATTGCCAATCCTTGTCGGACTTTGTTTAATCTCTGTAATTCACAGCAGGCTGATGAGGACATTGGTGGTTAAAGCCTGCATTTTGAAAGGGGTCTGTTTGTATCAAATGGAGTTTTTGGAGCTGTGTGTGTGTGCTACACTTCTTGGGACCCGTAGCTGGGGCAGAACAGATGGCTTCTTTTCTGGGCTTGTCTCCAAAGCCCTGGCCAGCCTTGACGTGGGGCGTCTTGCTCAAGGGTGAACAGGCTTGAGCTGGCAGCCCTGAACCCATGTGTGGACTTGCCCTGTTAAAACATTCTTCTTCTTCCTCCTGCCTGTGACGCCTCTTTCCTGCTTCCAAAACAGCTTTCGCACTCTGCGTAACCCCCGTGGAGGGGTTTGAATGTGAACAAATCAGCAGAAATTTCATTTCCACAGAGCGCTGGGGTGGGAGTGGGGGGAAGAGGGTGGGGAGAATCCGTCAGATCTCCAGCTCCTTCCCGTTTGTTCCCACCGTTCTCCGTTGTGCCTGCTGATTTGACTTATTCCGTCTTCCCTCCAAAGAAGTGGCGGAGAAGATTTCGACAATAGCTAGTGCCAGAATGAATCACGGAACCTGTATGTGTATAGACAAACATAAGCCGCCCACCTGCACCGCCTTAAAAAGTGCAGAAGTCGGAGAAGTCGATGCGGTGACGGCCTGCAGAGGAAGCCGAGTTGGCAATTTCATAAAAAAAAAAAAAAAAGAGGACTCAACTGCTGGAGGAGAAAGGGAGGCTTATGTCTGTGATCAACAGGTTTTTTTTTCCCTTTCCTTGGTAGTGGGAAGAAGCTCATTTTGAATTGAGCAACAGCTTCACGGGGGTTTTGGGGACTCATTCCTTGGTTGCTGCAAAGCGGGGACGATGGAGAATTCCACCCTTCCTGAACTTCTCTCTGCGTACAGCAGATCTTGGACTCCAGGGGTGGGCTTCAAAACTTTTAGCAAGGGATTCTCTGCCTGGTTGCTGGGTGGGCGTGGCCTAGTTGGCCTCCTGCACCATGACAAAGAGGGGGCGTTTTTGCCCTCCCTAGACTCCAAAGGCCTTCCTCAAGCCTCCGGGAGGGTGAAAACGGCCTCCCCAGGCTCCAGAGGCCCTCTGGAGGCCAGAAACGTGCCTGTTCCCAAACTTCCAGTAGGCCCGTTTTTTGACCTCCCCGAGCATCTGCACGTGCCCTGCACTTACCTACATTCAAAATGGGCTGTGTGGGGACTCCTGGGAGGGGCAGGGCGGGGTGAGGGGGGCCAGCCAGGACTGAGATTTGCGGGTTCTCCAAACTGCACAGAATCTTAGCTAGAGGTTCCCCCAAACCTCTGCGAATCCCCAGCAGCCCACCCCTGCTGGACTCCCAAGGAGCAGGGGGACCTCCCTCTCGGTCCTTTCTTCCTATGGGGCAGGGGTGTCAAACTCAATTTCATTGAGGGCAACATCAGGGTTGCGTGTGTGTGTGTGTGTGTGTGTGTGGCCAGAATGGGCATGGCCAGCTCGATATCACTCATGATGGGGGCGCCTGTGGTGGCCCAAGCACTCTGCCAGTGAAAATGGGCTCCCAAGCACCGTTTCCGGCAGTGATGGTCTCCTGCAACCTTCTGCCAGTGAAAACAGAGCTCGGGAGGGCCGCATGTGGCCTTCCTGAGCACTGTTTTTGCTGCCAGAGAGTTTCAGGAGGCCGTTGCAGCCGGAAACGGAGCTCGGGAGCCCGTTCTCACTGGCAGAGGCACCATGGGTCAGTCCCTCAATGTTTCCAAGGTAGCCCCATGCAGAGGTGGGATTCACTTACCTTCTCTACTGGTTCGCAAATGTGAGCACACGTGCCACCTCTGCACACGTGCACAGCCTTCTGCACATTCGCATTGCTCATGCATTACATTTGGGCGGGTAGGTGGAGCCCCCCACAGTCGCCATTACCGGTTCTTCAAAACTGGATAGAACCAGCTGAATCCCACTACTGGCCCCACAGGCCAGATCTAACAACCCCATGGGCCAGATCCGGCTTGAGAGCTTTGAGTTTCACACCCCTGCTATGGGGCATTAGGACTGCAGTGGAGGAAGATCAGTTTGCATCAGGGGTTGAGCCACCATGGACCCCTTTACTACCTAAGGTCCAACTCAGCTCAGGTAAAAAAAAGACAGATAAATGGAAATAAGACAGAAAAGCAGGGCGGCCAAAATAAAATGTGCAACTCCTTCTATTTCTGCTCTCACCTCCGATTTTATCTCCATCCACTTTGGGCAATGACACAGGGTGAAATTCAGCAGGTTCTAATAGGTTCTGGAGAACCGGTAGAGGAAATTTTGAATAGTTCGGAGAACCGGCAAATGACACCTCTAGCCGATCCTAGAGTGGGGTGGGAATGGAGATTTTGCAATATCCTTCCGCTGCCACGCCCACCAAGCCACGCCTGCAGAACCGGGAGGGAAAATTTTTGAATTTCACCCCTGTGTGGAACCCACAACTGTGGCCCTCAGTAGAAAACCAATCTGCCCTCTCCGTCAGCAAACCCGCCCCCCACCCCATCCTTCCTCTGCAAGGGGAGCGATGCTCCCTTTCTAATTAATTTCGCAGACTCGAGCAAAGATAACCGAAGTGAGGCTTGTCGAGAACTTTCAATGCCCTAAAAACAATATATAAATGCCAAGTGTGAAGAATGAAAATTGGCTGAGAAACTCAAAGCCCTTTCCATTTAGTTAATGCTCAATTATGACTGTGAAACAAAGGAGTCCTGTGATTTTCTTTTCTTTTCTTTTTTTTTAAATCACCTACAAAGGAGGCATTCTTCTGCTCTGTCTGATCTGGGGTTATAAATTAAACGCCGTGCCTTCGCGCCCGATGGCTGGCGGCCTGCGTGAATGAGTAAGAAGCGCTAATATCCTGAGGAGGAGGCGAGAATGAAGCTTTTTAAAAAGGTCTTCGAGAAAGTCCGTTGAAGAAACCCGGGTCTCTCTCTTATGTGGCTTTCCTGGGGTGGGGGTGGGGGGGAAGGAAGGGTGGGGGGAGATCTCACCACCCTTCATGAGCCCCAACCACAGAAAAAAAAAAAAACGAGAGAAATATTTGGGCGTCAGGATCAAAGTGGGGAAATCAAAGCCAGGAAGTATCTCAAAAGTTTTCGTCGGTCACATGTGGCGGGCGGTCTTCTTGAAAAGTCATTCTGTGGGTCCCCTCCTTTCCCCTCCCTCTTTTTTTTTAAACCCCTGGGAAATGATAGGACCCAGATGAGGAGGAAACAATTACCAAATGTCCTCAATGCATATTCTTGGAAAGCGGGCAGGATGCAGGATGTCTCTCCAAGTGGCTCTTCAAAGGCCTCCTTTGTAAACAGGAGCCAGTGGGTAAAGCAACATGGCTGGGACAACCATTCCTATCTTCTGCTCTCCTCCCTCCTTCCCTTCCTTGGGACACAACTGTTCAACCTCTTGGAAGACTCTTTATTTAGATTAAATAAAAACCACAAAAGGAGTTACAAGATATCAGAGGAGAAGCAGGACAGATTCACCAAGAAGTTAAAATTCTAAAAAGGGCAAGAGATGACGGATAGACATAGAATACTTTTTAACATGGTGGTGATTCTAATGAGTGTTGGGAAAAAAAGAAGTAAAAGTAGAAATTGGGAAAATAATATTATGTATACTGAAATGTAATAGAACATATTATGATTACTAAGTATACACAAGTGTTAGAAGTTGAAAAAGTATGATTATGTATGTTAAAATGGTAATGTCACTTATCAGTATTGTATGCAAAATATATTGACCCAGATAATACACGGTTCACTAAGCACTTATGGATGTTAAAGAAAAAAGTTATAAATAAAATTATATATATACATATAAAAAGGAAGACTTGTCTGCCCCTCTGGTTGTTTTGCAGGGTGGAAGCACACATCTGTGACAGATGTGCCTTAAAGACAGGGATGGGAGGGGAGAGCCGTCTGCAGAGACGGGTACAGCAGGTTTTACGGCAACGAGCTGAACCCAAGGAATCCGTTGGATTTGTGCATCGTCTTCAGGTCAGTCCTTGTTTGGTTGACGTGAGGATCAGCAAGGGTGAAAAGGCCTCCAGGAAAGTGACCTGGCCAAAAATGGTTGGGTTTCGTAGAATCTGCTGAAGAATCTACAACGCGTACAGAGATATTTTAACCTCTGGTAGCAAACAGGATCAACCTGGCCAATGTATTTTAGTTTATGGAGGCCCAATTTACTGGACCGTGATTCTGAAGCTCTCTATGGTGTTCCCGTACGAGCCATTCAGTGATCCAATTCTACCGCCGTGTTCATCTTAGCTACTTTAAGATCTGTGGACTTGAACTCCCAGAATTGTGCCATTTGGCAATCCGATTCTGTAGTGACGCTAAAATTGGTGGACTTCAACTCCCACAACGTGCCATTCCGTGATCCAATTCTACGGCCATGTTCATCTTAGCTGCTTTAAGATCTGTGGACTTCAACTCCCAGAATTCCCCAGCCAGCCATGCATGCATGCATGGCTAGCTGGGGAATTCTGGGAGTTGAAGTCCATAGATCTGAAATCTGCTGAGATTGACAGATGTTGTTCTACGCAGTCCCCCTAACCAGGGAAATGCCTCTTTCACAACGAGTGGTTTTCACAAATCAACAGGAAAAGCTCCATCAACAGGACTCAACAACCCTCTGACTTTTCTCTTGGGAGTGATCCCCCCAAAAAGTGATTCCAAGATACCTCCCGTTCAGGGGTGGTATTCACTTACCTTCGCTACTGGTTCGCAAATGTGAGCGCGCACCTCTGTGCATGCACAGGGCCTTCCGCGCATGCGCAGAGCATCAAAAATGTGGATAAATGGGACGTGATTATGTCCGGGTGGGTAGGCGGAGCCTCCCACAGGGGCCGCTACTGGTTTACCTGAACCGGATAGAATCAGCTGAATACCAGCACTGCTCCCACTGGAAAGAGAGCCAGTGAAACCCCACCCCTGACCCTTTCCTTCTCTTCCCTTGGTTTCCCAAACTAACCTGGATTTCTTCTTGCCAGAAGTTTGGATCCGTCTTCATCTTTCCAAGCAGCTTCATAATGAAGTAGAGGCTGAGGTTTCTGCGCAGTTGTCTGGGGAGGAAGGACAGGGGAAACATTCATCAGCGGTCTTCTAACAGCCTTGGTACTCCTTTCACTGCCTGGGGCTCAGCTGACCATGGAGAGGGCAAATTCCAACGGTTTCCCTACCTCACCTGCCCCAATTCTTTTGGTTTTGCTAGCAAAAGGAAGGGGCCATCATCCAGGGGTGCTATTCTGACAGGTTCTGGCGAACCGGTAGTGGAAATTTTGAGCAGTTTGGAGAACTGGCAAATACCACCTCTGGCTGACCCCAGAGTGAGGAGGGAATGAGGATTTTGTAGTATCCTTCCCCTGGAGTGAGTTGGGAATGGGGATTTTGCAATATCCTTCCCCCAGGAGTGGGGTGGGAATGGGGATTTTGCAATATCCTTCTCCCAGGAGTGGGGTTTTTGCAGTATCCTTCCCCTGCCATGCCCACCAAGCCACACCCACAGAACCAATAATAAAAAAAGTTGAATTCCAACACCACCATCATCCTCTTTGCTAGCCATGTAAGACGGACAGCCAATAAATGTCAACAAACAAAGAGATCAATATACAAATAGCAAAAGAGGAAGATCCAACCGAGAAGACAGTGAGAACAATAAATCGGGTTTAAACAATTTTACTGGTTTGTAATATAGCGCACAAAGAAAAAACAAAAGGAACTGGTGGGGAAATTAGGGAAGGGAAAAGGGAAAGAAAAGAGTGGGGGGAAAGCAAGGAGAAAAACGAATAAAAAGGCGTTGACTTCCAACTCTCTTTGGTACAGAAGAATAAAACATTAATATCAAACCTCAACTTTTTACTTTTACATAATTGTATACGCAGTGACAATAATTAATCAACGGGAACAGTTTCCCTCCAGAAATTGTGGGTGCTCCATCACTGGAGGTTTTCAAAATGAGACTGAACCACCATTTGATGAAGGGAAGGGAGGGGGGGAGGGAGGCGGGGAGGATGGGGGGCCGGGAGGGAGGAAGGAAGGAAGGAAGGAAGGAAGGAAGGAAGGAAGGAAAATAGCAATAGCACTTCGACTAATATACTGCTTCATAGTGCTTTACAGCCCTCTCTAAGCAGTTTAAAGAGTCAGCCTATTGTCCCCCAACAATCTTGGGGGACAATTTTATCCACCTCAAAAAGGATGGAAGGCTGAGTCAATCTTGAGCCTGGTGAGATTCGAACTGTCGAACTGCAGGCAGCCAGCAGTCAGCAGAAGTGGCCCACAGTACTGCACTCTAACCACTGCGCCACCAAGATTTCCTGCTTGAGGAGGGAAGACCTCTGAGGTCCCTTCCACGTTTCATGTTATGTCTCAGGTGCTCAGGTCTTGGGCCGATCCTAATGCCACCTTCCTGAAGATGGATCCAGCGGTGGGTTTCCAATATTGTTACCAACGGTTCGCCGTGCGCATGCTTCCGCACATGTGATTTGCTCACACGCGCGCCATCCGTGCATGTGCCCGGCCTTCCGTGCATGCGCTTAGCTCGCACACGTGTCATCCACGCATGCATCCAGCCCTCCGCGCATGTGCTTGGCCTTGAAAACATGGCTAAAGAGGATGGCATTACGTCCTATTATGCCCGAACCAGTACAAACCGGCTGAATCCCACCTCTGGATGGATCCTTTTGGTGGCTATGAAGTCGGTGAAAGTGCATCACTTGTCTAGGTGAATAGAAGAAAGAAGAGATCAGTGGGAGTTTCCCATCTAATCCATCTCAACCGACCTCACAAAGCAGGTGGGGGGTTAATGGTAAACACCCCTCTGCCCTCTCAAGCTAAATAAACGCCCACAGTTGAATCTCTATCGTCAAGCTCTCAGGCTTACACTCAACACTTCTATTTTGCAAGTGCCACAGATGCATCCTGTTTCTAGACTGAGCTCCAGAGAACTGCACTGCCTCCATTAACAACACAAGGTCTGAAATTTCCTGCGCAAACAGGTCACTCATTACAAGCCTGTTGTGGTGAGCCTGGTTCCCACTCTTGTTCCCAGCAGTCTCATGGAAGCATGTCTTGACACTGATACAGATTAACAGAGTTGGAAGGGACCTTGTAGGTCATCTAATCCAATCCCCTACCCAAGCAGGAGACCCTACACCATTTCTGACAGGTGGCAGTCCAGGCTCTGCTTGAAAGCTTCCAGGGATGAAGCTCCCACAACTTCCGAAGGCCACTTCTGTTCCATGGGTTGATTGTTCTCACAACCTTATTTCCAGGTTGAATCGCTCCTGGATCAGTTTCCATCCATTATTCCTTGTCTGGCCTTCCGGTGCTTTGGAGAATAGCTTGACCCCCTTCCCTCCTCTCTGTGGCAGCCCCTCAATTATTGGAAGACTGCTATCCTGTCTCCCCTGGTCCTTCTCTTCACTAGACTAACCATGCCCAGTTCCTGCAAACGTTCATTGTATGTTTTAGCCTCCAGTCCTCTCATCGTCCTGGTTGCTCTTCTCTGCACTCTTTCTAGAGTTTCCACATCTTTTTTTATAGTATGATGACCAAAACTGGATGCAGTACTCTAGGTGTGGTCTTACTAAGGCTTTATAGAGTGGTATTAGTACCTCCCTTAATCTTGATTGTATCCCTCTCTTCGAGACCCGAGCACCACGTGACAGGGTGAGCTCCCGTCCTCGCCTCAGCTCCAGCCCACCTAGTAGTTTGAAAGCATGCAAAGGCGAATAGATAGACAGGTACCATTGGGAAGATAACAGCACTCTGTGACGTCAGGCTGACTACATGACCGCAGAAACTCAAGGCCCGGGGGCCAGATCCTGTCTGTGGGGTGCATAGATCTGGCCTGCGGGGCCACCCTGGAAACAGCAAAGGACCAGCCCACGGTGTCTCTGCCAGCAAAAATGGAGCTCGGGAGGGCAGCGGGAGGCCCTTCCAAGCTCCGTTTTCGCTGGCAGAGGGTTGCAGGAAGCCATCACAGCCGAAAATGTAGCTCAAAACCCCACAACACGAGTGATATCGAGATGGCCATGTCCACCCCGGCTCCCCAAAGTCAAACACAACCTTGATACGGCCCTCAATGAAATTGAGTTTGACACCCCTGTTTTAGAGTCAGCAATGGCTAGCGGAATAAAATCCGCAGGGACTCCTTTTTTATTATTCAAAGAGGAGCTTAAGAAGAGGTTAATTTTTAAATCACAAGCCCTTCTGTCTTGGGAATTTGGAAGCAGGACCTCAGAAAGTCCCTTAGGATGATTAAAAAAACCATAAACAGGTCCCAATAGTCTGGCAAATTATGCTTGTCTATGTCCTTTAGTAATTATTAGAAGGGTTCTTCTCACTTCTTCTCACACCCCGTGTTTTAACTAAGAGCTCTGAAGAAGAGAACAGATGCAGATCTTAACGCTTGCTGTGGTCCACCAGCAGCCTGCGGAGCTGGCAGCGGAGTCGGAGAGCGATAAGGCTGAGGAAGAACATGGGCCAGTCCTGGAGGCTGGGGAAGGCCCGGATGAGGGCTCTGCGTCAGAGGCAAAGATGGGGCCAGGGCCATCAGGGAGTGATGTGCGGTCTCTGGAGCCTCCAGAGGCTGACAGTAGAGAGGCAGAGGAACAGGAGGAGCCTGTTCCTAATGCACGTATGAGAAGAGCTGCCAGAAGGCAGGAGCAGCTAAAGCAGAGAGGACGACTTGGGAGTAGGGCCAAGAGATGATTGGCCCCTCCCATAAGGCTTCAAAGAGCAGCAACGGTTCTTGGGATAAGCTGAGAATAAGTTAATTCTCAGCTGTTTTAATAAAATCTGTTCGTTTTTTTGGAACTGTTTTGCATTTAATATGAACTACATGGGCCTGGATCACAACAATATATTGCTGAGATAAGTAACTTGAGGTAGCCATGAGGCTGTTTGTTCCTCTGTACGGGTAGTCCTCGACTTACGACTGTACTTGAGCCCAGAATTACGGACATAAATAGTTGCAGTTGTTAAAACAGGTACCACATGACCGGCCTTGACTTGACAGCATGTTTTGCAAGTGGCCATAAAGTGAATGTCGTCATTAAGGGAATCCATTTTACCCAAGGGGCGTTTTTGTCAGAAAGCGGAAGCGCGTGTCAGAAATCGGCACAAAAACGGTCGGGAATTTCAGTCACGGGGCCCTGGGATGTTGCAAACAGCAGGAAAAGAGGAATCTGGTTGCTAAGGGCCCAACATGTGAGCATGGGACCCACAGGGGGAGGAGGGGGTTGTAACTTCGAATTCGGATCTTTAAATGCCCTTTGGGGGGTTGTTGTAATTTCAAAGCGTTGCTAAGCAACCGGTCGTAAGTTGAGGAGTACCTGTAAATATTCTCTGTTGCTGAAGAAACGGCTTCCCACGTTCATCCTGCGGAAGCCATCTCTTAGGAATTGTGTAAATACTGAACTGTTGGTACTGTGTGTAATCCTGAAATCTGGCACAGTGTTGACAATTGCTCCTAAAGGCAAGCTGCCTGCAGCAGACATGTGGATGGAGACCTACACTGAGATTTCGTACCTCTCTCTCTCTCTCCCACCGTCTCTCTCTCTCTCTCGTCCCCCCTTCTCCCTTCCACGCCTTCTCTGTCTCCCTCTCTCTCTCCCCACTACTCCTCTCTCTCTCCCCCTCTTCCCCTGCCTCCCACTCCTTCATCTCCCTTTCTCTACCTACTCTCTCCCTTTCTCTCCCTCCCTCCCACTCCTTCTCTCTCTCTCTCCCTTCCCTCTCTCGCTCTCTCCCTTTTCCCCTCTCCCTCCCTCCCCCTTCTTTCTCTCTCCCTCCCTCCCTCTCCCTTTCTCTCTCCCTTCCCTCTCTCGCTCTCTCCCTTCCTCCCACTCCTTCTTTCTCCTTCTCCCTCCCACTCCTTCTCTCTCCCTCACTCCCTCCCCCCTTCCCTCCCACTCCTCTCTTCCTTTCTCCCTCCCACTCCCTCTCTTCCTTCCTCTCCCACCCTCCCACTCCTTCTCTCTCCCACTTTCTCTCTCCCTCTCTCCCTCCCCCTCTCTCCCTCTTCCCTCCCACTCTTCCCTCCCTCCCTCCCACTCCCTCTCTCCCTCCCTCTCCCTCCCTCCCATTCCGTCTCTCTCCCTCTCTCCCTCCCTCCCTCTCTCCCCCTCTCTCTCACACACACACAAAAGAAAAGCAATTCTGTAAGATGCAAAACCCGAGGTGCCTGCAGAGTACATTCAAACAAACCAAGACCACAGTCGCCCTCTCGCCCGGGCCTTGTTTTCCTTTATTTAAACTATATTTGTAGTGTGCCCTTCATAAAAATATGCCCTTGAGCAAGTTGCCAGACGTCGCAAGGTATAAAACAATAAAAGGATGAAGGGATGAACAGGCGTCGAGACATATTAAAACAGCAAGGAAGATGACCATAAAATAAAATCCTAATAAACGGAGGATAAAATCAATACAGAGCTGAGGGAAACAAGAGCATTTTATTCTAATATAATCAAGTAATAAGGAAATGTAGTTATTTATTTAGGGAAAGGGGCAGAAAATGTCATTTTTTAAGCCATCACTTATCCTGTTTGTTTGTCGGGCATACAGGTAATCCGCGGTTTACAACCATTCAGTTGGTTTAGTGACAGTTTAGTGACTGCCCGACAACCATAGCAAGCATCCCCATGATCAAAATTCAAACGATTGGCAACTGACTCATATTTACGACGGTTACAGGGTTCTGGGGCCACGTGACCCCCTTTTCGCGACCTTCCGGCCAGCAGAGTCAACGGGGAAGCCAGATTCACTTAACAACCACGTGATTGCCTTAACACCGCAGGGATTCACTTAACAACGGTGGCAAGGAAGGTCGCAAAATGGGGCAAAAGGCATTCAACAACTGTCTCGCTTAGCGAGACGGAAATGTCAGGCTCAATTTTGGTCGTAAGTCGAGGACTACCCGTAGTAAAAAAAGAATAATAAAAGATTTGGTGGAAGAGCTTAAAATTTGCTCTGCTCTCTTTTCACGGAGGTTTTCGAGCCTTCAGCTTCTAAACACTTCTCGTCAAACAGCATTGGGGGGTGGGGGGCTTTGATTTCAGTTAGAAAAGAGAAGAACAGTTTGGCCACCCTGGGGCCGACAAAGAAGGCTGTTTTTCTACCATAATTATAACTAGCCCTACTTGTTCTTATTTCTCCAGAGACTCGGGACATGTAGAAACAGATGCAGCGTTACAAAACTCTTTTAATGTTTATTTTCTTAGCTAAAACCTGTAATTCCGTTCCACCCACACACGCCCATTCCTGCCTCCCCATCTCATCTCAAAGTCCGGCTGGCCAGGCTCGTCTCGAGTTCCAAAAGATTTGAGGTGGGAACAGAAGTGGCGTTCACGGAATTTTAACACCGGCTCGCCGCACACCAAAAATGTGCATGCATGCCTTCTGCGCACATGCTTTGCTCGCGCGTGCAGCTTACACGCATGCGCACGGCTTAGAAAAGGTGACTAAGCAGGACAACATAGTGCCAGGGTGGGTGGGTGGCGGGGCCTGAACCGGCTGAATACCTCCACTGGATGGGAACAGGGGTGGGTTCCACTTACCTTTACTACTGGTTCGCAGCGAGAGCGCGAATCACCCAAGCTTCTGCGCAGATCACCCATGATGACATCGTGGTAGGTGGGCGGAGCCTCCTGCCGGTTTTACTACCGGTTCTATAGAACCAGACTGAACCGGGAGCAACCCACCACTGGGTGGGAAGCCTATTATCCACTATTCTGCCTTTTGTGCGATTGCCTTTAAGTACTACAGTTCCCAATCGCTTTTACAGATTCCGAGTTGGCTCAGCTGGGCCTTTTCTTGGTAGATTTCCACGAATCACTGCCTCCTCCAATACACTGTGGAACCATCTCCTTGCTTAAGGTGCTTTCCCTTCCTGAGATTGTCATTCCAATATTTTTACACACACGCGCGCACGCACGTTATCCTCACACACCTAGGCACGTACACTAGTAACAGCAGGGTCACAAATCTGATCGTGTGAACAAGAGGCCTGCTCGTGGTTCAGGAAATCAGAAGTCGTGGGAGCTTCACCCCTGGAAGCTTTCAAGAAGAGACTGGACTGCCATCTGTCAGAAATGGTGTAGGGTCTCCTGCTTGGGCGGGGGGTTGGAATAGATGACCTACAAGATCCCTTCCAACTCTGCTATCTATTCAATTGAAGCAGAAATGAGCAGAGGACCCCAGCTGTATCATCAAGAGCATTCTCCAAAGGAAAGGAGATTAAACTATCCGTCTTTTCTTTCTCTGTGTGATTTCCAAGTTTTTATGAAAGCTTCGGAGGGATTCTGAACACAAAGAACGACCAGGGGTGTATCTGCCTAACATACTTAACCTGGTTGCTGTATTCAATCATACAACGGGCTGGGAGAATATGTCGATGTACAAATAAACCAACTCGGTTGGATCTGCAGATCGCGCAAGACGCAACAAGCCAAAATGTACGTTCGTCGGATGTAAAATGTGCTACCAAGCCACGTGACTATGTGACAGGTTTGTGTACAGAGTCGGACGAAACCAAGGAAGCCTGCCAGATGCATTTGCTGATCTTTAAGAAAGTGCTTCTCATGTTTGGCAGCTTTAAAATGTGTGTGGACTTTAATCCTCAGAATTCCCCAGCCGGCCATCCATGCATCTAATACATCTGAAAATGGTGAAGTTTGAGCAAGTGGCTCTAAGCAGTGGGAAAACCCTATCCTTTGGCTTATCCAAGGGAAGAACTGCTGTAACTCCAGAGGCAGCTTTGTTCATTGCCAAAAGGCTGGTCAGTCAATCAATCAATCAATCAATCAATCAGAATAGAGTTGGAAGAGACGTTAGAGGTCGTCTAATCCAACCCCTGATCAAGCAGCATATCTTATACTAAGGGTGTCAAACCACGGGTGAAATGCTCCCGGTTTGGACCGGATCAGGTGATCCGGTAGCGATTGTGGTCGGTGGTTCGGAGAACCGATAGCGATGGCGGTGCGAGACTCCGCCCACCCACCCGGGTGTTGTTACTTTCTGGTTATAACCAGGAAGTAATGTGTTTTTTACCCTCTGCGCATGCACAGAAGGCTCTGCGCATGTGCAGATGGGCTGCACGCACATGTGATGAACCGGTAAGGAAAGGTAAGTAGATTTCACCCCTGTGTCAAACTCAAGGCCCGCGGGCTGGATCCGGCCCATGGGTGTTTAGATCCGGGTCACCCTGGAAACAGTGAAAGATTGGCCCATGTGCCTCTGCCAGTGAAAACGGAGCTCGGGAGGGCAGCAGGCAGCCCTTCCAGGCTGCTCTGTTTTCAGCCGCGATGGCCTCCTGCAGCCCTCTGCCAGCAAACACGGAACACGAGGGGGGGGCATGTGCGGCTCCCCCGAGCTCCGTTTTCCCTGGCGAGGGCTGCAGGAGGATGGGAGGATGTCGCAGCCAAAAAGGGGCCCCGGGGGGGGGGCGTACACGGCCCACCTGAGCTCCATTTTTGCTGGCAGAGGGCTGCAGGAGGCCGTCATGGCCGAAAGTGGAGCTCTGGAGCCCTTTTTCGTTAGCAAAGCGCTTGGGCCTCCACAGGTGCTCCCGACCTGAGTGGTGTCAAGCTGGCCAAGCCCCACCCCCCCAACCGATCGCCCTGAGGTCAAACACAACCCTGATGTGGCCCTCAATGAAATCCAGTTTGACACCCAGATGAGGGCTCTGCGTCAGAAGCAGAGATGGGGCCAGGGCCATCAGGAAGTGATGTACGGACTTTGGAGCCTCCAGAGGTTGACAGTCGAGAGGTAGAGGAACAGGAGGAGCCTGTTCCTAGTGCACATATGAGAAGAGCTGCCAGAAGGCAGGAGCAGATAAAGCAGAGAGGACAACTCGGGAGTAGGGCCAAGAGATGATTGGCCCCTCCCATAAGGCTTAAAAGACCAGCAATGGCTCTTGGCCTCTTTGCCAGAAAACAACGTTGAGAGATTTACTTCTTGTTTTACTGTATTCATTTCTTGTCGGCGTCTTCTGCTCCTGAACCTTTGCCGAGAAAGGCCTTTGGCAGTTTGCCTAATTATATCAAGGTCGGTGATAAACTGAGGAGTGGTGTTTTAAAGAATTTGCTTTCATTTAGTTTGGACGACGCTGAGAAGGAGTTCATTCTCAGCTGTTCTAATAAAGTCTGTTTGTTTTCGAACTGTTTGCATTTAATACTAACTACTTGGGCCTGGGTCACAACACTTATAAAGCGGTACTAATACTCCACATGGTTTTGATTCTACTCTTCTGGTTTATACAACCAAAGATTGTATGTCGAGTTGGGTAGAGCTGAAGTGTCTAATGTGGTTCCTGACTCATTCCTGCCTACCCCGATTACACACATCGAATGATGCAAACTAGGACAATGGGCGATCAAATAAAATGCATTCGACTGGCACAATGCACAGAATGCCCTGTATTTTCTTCCTTGACACACAATTTGCATTCTCTCGTCAGGGAAAACACACACGCACACCAGTGTTTAGTACACTCCTTTCTGTTCTGTTTGAAGGAATTGTGCTCAGAGCAGGTGGCACAAACCCTGGCAATGCCAAGCAGAGGAATCCACAGAGCCTTTGGGAATGTACGGCATCCAAATAAATACATTAAAAACAAAAGAAAAAAAAAATCAAACGAAAGAAATGAACAAACCCAGAAAAACACCTCCCGCTGTGGGTGCCCAAGATCCCGGTCCCGAAAAAAGGGGCATCTGAATCAGATCTAGGAAACTGGAGCCCAGAAGCACCCAAAACTGTGTCCAACCCGGAGAGAGCCACGTGTCCCATGCTTAATGCAGCAATTGAAACCGCCTGGATTTCTATCATCGCCAAAGTAATTATTGCTTCATTCGTTAAATTGGAAAAAAAAGGGTGATTGCGCATTCCTTTGCAGCTGTTAACACTATTGCTCAGGAACGGCGGTTCGGAATTAGAAATAGAATTAGAATGTATGGACTGAGCTTCCTTATTTCTCTTTAATTTTTTTTTTAAAAAGAGTTTATGATGAGATAAAATGCAAACAGAAATTACGAATCTTAAACAAGAGAGATGGGCGGAAATGAAGGGGGAAAAAGAAAGGTTGAACTCTGATTTTTTTTGGTGCAGCAGAATGCAGGAAAAAAATTAGAGTCTCAACCTTTCGCGTTCCATTTGAAAAAGTTTCAAACCGTTTGCATTTTTAAAAAAAGTAATTCTAGTTGGTGTAGGGTTTCCTGCCTAAGCAAGGGGTTGGACTAGAAGACCTCCAAGGTCCCTTCCAACTATTCTATTGTATTCTATTCTATATATTCTATACTATTCTATATTCAGTATTCTATACTATTCTATATTCTATGCCCGTGATGGCGAACCTATGGCACGGGTGCCACAGGTGGCACGCGGAGCCATATCGGTGGGCACGCGAGCTCAGCTCCGGCACACATGCGTGCGCCAGCCAGCTGATTTTTGGGCCTTCTGGGCCTACCAGAAGTCAGGAAACAGACTGTTTCTGGCCTCTGGAGGGCCTCTGGGGGGCTGGGGAAGGCCATTTTTGCCCTCCCCAGGCTCCTAGAAAGGCTCTGGAGCCTGAGGAGAGCAAAAAATGGGCCTACCGGGCCCACCGTGCCAGCACGTGCCAAAAGCAGGGGGAGCATGGGAGGGCAGGGCGCATAGAATTATGGATGTGGGCACGCGTGTGTATGACCCCATCGCGCTCCCCCCGCTTTTGGCACGCAATGGCAAAAAGGTTAGCCATCACTGTTCTATGCTATTGTGTATCGTGTATCGTATCATGTATCGTGTATCGTGTATCGTGTATCGTGTATCATGTATCGTGCATTGCATTCTATTCTATTCTATTCTATTCTATTCTATTCTATTCTATTCTATTCTATTCTATTCTATTCTATTCTATTCTATTCTATTCTATTCTATTCTGGTTGCCAAGGTTGGGAAACTGAGTTTGATCAATCTGGGTCCCCATTTTTACGCACCTCGGAAGATGGAAGGCTGAATCAACCTTGAGCAGATCAGGATTGAACTCCTGGCAGTGGGCAGAGTTAGCCTGCCGTATTGCCTTCTAACCACTGCGCCACCAGGGCTCTTCTACCCAAGGGGGTCAGGGAGAAATCTCCCCTGAATGGGCTTGCCAGAGGTTGCCCTGCCAGCCTCCGGTGCCTGTGACACCCATTGTTTAGAAATCTGAACTCTGAGCCCAGTTGGACCCTTATCCAAAGTCAAGATCAGGGAAGGGAAACGCTGCTGCTCCTCCCACCTTCCAAAGCCCCTTCCTGGAAGGGCTGTGCATTTCCAAAAAAAGAATTTCCTAGACGGTGACTAAAATAGGGAGATGTTGGCAGTGGGATCCGTATTCTCCCTAGAAAGGCTGATCCGGTGCCAAAGTTTCCATCCCTCGGTGTTGCACTAAAAACATCCGAGTCCTAACAGGTTTTATGTTAGGTTTTGCACGTTTGCTTTTCAAAGCAACATTTTCTTGGATTCAGATTCTAACCAGTGGGAGGTTGGGTAGACTTCAAGTCCCAGAATTCCTCAACTCAAAATTGCTGGGGGTTTGAAAAACACTTGATCTCAAGCAAAGTTTGCCAGGACTTAAGCTTGTAAAGTAGTGGCTACAATTGTGGAAAAGGTTTGGGAAAAGTGTATTTCTAAAACTAGCTAATAGTACCACTTTTTTTTTTTTGAGTAGTACCCTAAAATTATATATCAATGGAAAGATAATTTAATCAAGAACGTCATGCAATCACTTTTAGGAAGGATTTGCTATTAGAATAGCAGTTACAGTATAAAGAAGAAAAGTGAAATAGGTAGAAAAACCGAGATATACAAAAATTATCACTGTAGAAAAAAACGAGATATACAAAAATGATCACCACGTCAGTTAATATTTAGTTGGGTAACCTTTAGCATGAATGACGGTCTTAAAACGTCTTCTCATGGAGTGAACCAAGCCTTTGAGTTCTGCAGCTGTTCTAATGTGAATCCAGAGCCTTGGATAGTACAGTGGTCTAAAGCCCTGTTATTAACATCAGCTGCCTGCAATTATTGCAAGTTCGAATCTCACCAAGGCTCAAGGTTGACTCAGCCTTCCATCCTTTCTAAGGTAGGTAAAATGAGGACCCAGATTGTTGGGGCAATAAGCTGACTTTGTATAAATATACAAAAGTATGAAGGCTATTGCTTAGCGCATTGTAAGCCACCCTGAGTCTCCGGAGAAGGGCGGCATATAAATCAAATTAAAAAAAATAATAAATAAATCCAAGATTGAATGATGGCTTCTATTAACTGGGTTTTATTGCTGGGTCGCTTCTGACTAACCAGTTTCTTTAGTCGGCTCCATAGATTTTCAATTGGGTGAAGGTCTGGGCTATTCCAGCAGTGGAATAGGATTATCTTGAAACTCCAAAAAAAAAGTGGTGTTATTAGCCATCAAACCTCCAAAACACACTTTTTCCAAAAGGTTTCCAGAATTTTGGCCACTACTGTACGGTCTTCACTTGGGAAGAAAACCCCCTTCCCTGCCCCTTAATATCAGCTTTCGGCACACAAAGTGCTTCTACCTGTGTGGGGTAGAGCAAGAGTTCAAAAAGAAAGCACTCTCTATTTTCAAACACGCAACAGGCATTTTAATAATAATAATATTAATAATACTGCTAGCGATTTGCGATATTATTAAATGAGAAGAGCGCCGAGGGGAGAATGAAGCAATAAAGTGACCTCTTGAAAAAAAGCCAAAGGGGGGAAATTTTAGCTCTTGACGTGATTCCCAGGAGCTGTTTACAGGGCCAATGGCGAAGGCCGCTGGGACCAATCGCTTTGCTCCGCCTCTGTGAAGATTCTCAGTCATCCAGGTCTCAAAAGTGCTTTTTTTCAAAAGAAAGTCAAAGTTTCATGCATATATATTTTTCGTTGCAAGCGGAAAACCCAGAAGCAATTCCAAAACAGAGACAAGGATAGATACATCCTCTTCTTCGGATAAAAGAATCCGTTTAACCCCTCCGCTTCTCTTTGCTGTGGAGAATAATATTCATTTGTTTTCGTAACATGTATACATCTGAACTACACCGTGTTGCATCTCCGTGTCACGTAATATATGTGGGTATAGCTATAATTTTGTTATTTATTTATTCTGTCATGGTTATGTACTGCATATTGGAGGTGGTGACCCTTTGAGAGCTGCGTGCAACGAAATTTCACTCTAGTGCATGCCGATTAGTGTACATTCAAAGGGACAAGAAAGTAATTCTAAGTCATTCGATGGGGGTGCCTGCCTTGAGATGGCCAGAACTGCCCCGATGCTGACCTTAAATTTGCAAGGGAGTATCGCTGGCCAACAGCCCAGAACAACAGGTAAACTCAGTTTATGCCGCAGATGCTTTGATATGCTTTGATATATATACCTGGGTGGGCATGCATCCAGCATATCTCCTACTGCATTGGGGGAGGGGCTACGCAGCGTGGCTTTATTTTTTGGGTGTCCCTTGGAAGGAGCTGCTTTCAGAGGCTGGGGTGGAAGGCTACCTCTCGGCTAAAGGTGGAGCGAAGCCGAGGAGACATTGGCTGGGCACAAGGCTTGGCGCAACCTTGGGGAACATGCTCCTGATGGCGTGAGGTCCCAGGTAGTAAGTAGGGAGTACAGCAAGTAGGGAGGAAAAAAAATCACTTGCAGCTTAGAGGAGTGATATAACACACACATTCTATCTATCCTTCCTCAACATCCAGTTATTTATTTATTATTATTGATCATATTTCTATGCCGCCCACTCTCCGAGGACTCTGGGCGGCTTATACCAAAGACAGTATACTGAATAGCATTTTGTCCCCAACAATCTGGGTCCTCATTTTACCCACCTCGGAAGGATGGAAGGCTGAGTCAACCTTGAGCTGGTGAGATTTGATCCGCTGATCTGCTGAACTAGCAGTCAGCTGAAGTAGCTGCAGTACAGCACTCTAACCACTGTGCCACCTCGGCTCTTTAACTTATATACCACTTCACAGTGCTTTACAGCCCCTCTCTAAGCAGTTTACAGAGTTGGCCTATTGCCCTCCAACAATCTGGGTCCACATTTTACCCACCTCAGAAGGACAGAAGGCTGAGTCAACCTTAAGCCTGGTGAGATTCGAACTGCCAAATTGCAGGCAGCTGGCAGTTAGCAGAAGTAGCCTGCAGTACTGTACTCTAACCACTGCGCCACCATGGCTCATGGAGAGAAGTGGTGCTATAGGGGACAGCAACTGGACTTGGTGGAAACAGGACGGTGGGGAAAGCTGGCAACGTGGACACAAAATAGCAAGGGTCCATGGATGAAATCTGAAGTCCAAGCAGTTCGGGAGAAGAAAATGTGCGGTGCAGGCTGACTGCAGGATCTGTGTTGGGATGGGGAGGGGGAGAGAAAAAGAACCCCATTTTGGGAGATCGTGGCAGGAACCCACTCCCCTTGCCATAAATAGCAGCCAGATAAGCAAGGGATGGGGAGGGGCAGGGGAGGGATTCAGCCAGTTCGGGAAAACCGGATGTTAATTTTAATCTGGTTTAATCTGGCTTGTTTCCGGCCTCTGGAGGGATTCCAGAGCATTAGGGAGGCCATTTTCACCCTACTGGTGGATTGAGGAAAGGCTCCAGAGCCTGGGGAGGACGAAAACGCACGCACACACACACACACACACACACACACGGTGCAGGAGGCTAAGTAAGCCACACCCCCATGACCACGCCCACCCAGCAACCGGGCAGCGAACCAGTTGCTAAAATTTTTCAATCCCACCCCTGGGTAGGGGGGAGAGGAGAGCTGGAAAAGGAAGAGAGAATCTTTCCTCTCTTTTTTTTGCAGTTACGGATCATTTGACAAGACCGAGTAGGTCCCACGTCTGCTTGTCATGCGTGGCTCAGGCCCCACGCTTGTCAAGATCCAGCCTTGTGTGAAGCTGTGGGGGGGGGGGAGAGTGAGTTTTGGACAACCAGGCCAGTCCTCGCGGCTCAGACGTTGCGGGTGCGACTTGTGGCCCGGGGCTGAGTTTATCGAGATATGCGTGGCCTTGTGCATCACTCCTCTTTTGACTAATAAGCCAGAGGACAAATGACTTATTTTAGAATTGTTTGGGGCGGTGGGAGAGAAAGAGAGAGAGAGAGTGAAACACGATCATTATTCTTCGCGTGTGTCAAGGTTGTGTTACAGCTTGTCTAGCCAGCCAAATGACTTTGTGGGAATCAGGTTAGCGCTCGGTCCCGTGAGCCTTATCTGGATCTTGCCAACGGGTTTCCATGCTGATTTTTCGTTTGTTATCTTATTTCAGGCCGCTCGGTGACAGTAATTTGATGGGCTACAGTAATTTGATGTAGCTCCTAGCCTGCTTGATACGATCCTGCTTGGAAAAATAAACCTAACAGCGTCAGAATATTCCCCATACAGCCTTATTTCAGATTATTGGCTTGGTTGGCCATCTACCAGCCCTATGTAAAGTGCTTCTAGGATTTTGCTGGTCGTCTCCCATTCAAGCGCTGACCCGTTCTGATCCTGCTTAGCTTTTCAAGGTCAAGCAAAGCTGTTAAGCTTGCCACCTACCCCTTAGTGATAAATGCAGGGACATCTCATTGACTCCAGGGCAACGTAGCACCATTTTTGAGAGTTAATTGACTGCAAACAGATGTTGGCCACAATGAGCTGCGAAGAAGCCTAGCCCAACGTCACCCTAGAGGTTTAACCAGGGGCTGCCACAAAAAAGAGGGAGCCAAGCTATTCTCCAAAGCACCTGAGGGCAGGACAAGAAGCAATGATGGGTGGAAACTAATCAAGGAGAGGAGCAACTTAGAATTAAGGAGAAATTTCCTGACAGTGAGAACCATTAATCAGTGGAACAACTTGCCTCCAGAAGTTGTGAATGCTCCAACACTGGAAGTTTTTAGGAAGATGTTGGATAGCCATTTGTCTGAAGTGGTGTAGGGTTTCCTGCCTAAGCAGTAGGTTGGACTAGAAGACCTCCAAGGTCCCTTCCGACTCTGTTATTCTAAAGAGAGGAATTGGCCCCAAATACCCTAGGGACCTTTTATGGTTAAGTGGGCTGTAGAAACCAACCCCCTTACTAATTTAACACCTTCCCCAGTGAAGAAGACTGAGCAAACGAACCACAACAGATTTCTGATTGCAATTATGGTCTTGATAAATTTATTTTAAAAGATCCCACTGAAAAACTCTCTCCTCCAAATCAATTTTTTTCCCAACAGGGTAAATAATCCACAGGCAGAGAAGTATACACTAGAGAATTGTGAAATGAACATCTAATTCTCGTGTACAACAAACAAACAAACATTGACAAGGCAGACGGATCCCTATCTTGGCTCTGTGTATATTAGGCCAGTTCAGCCAATCTTTCGCAGGCTGAAAAAAAGAAAGGAGGAGAAAGAGAAGGAGAGAGAAGAAGTGGATAGGAAAGAAGTGGAGAGGAAGAAGGAAAAAACAGAGGAGGAAGAAACGGAGAAGGAGAAGGTAGAAATGAAGAAGAATGGGGAGAGAGGGAGCAGGAAAAAGGTGAGATGGAGAGGGGGCGAAAAGAGAAGGAAGAATGGAGAAGAAGGAGAGAGAAGAGATGGAGAAGGAGAAGAAAGACATGGAAAAACAAGCAGTCTTCTAATATATCAGGGGCTGCCCCAAAGAAGAGGGAGTCAAGCTATTCTCCAAAGCACCTGAGGGCAGGACAAGAAGCAATGATGGGTAGAAACTAATCAAGGAGAGAAGCAACTTAGAATTAAGGAGAAATTTCCTGACAGTGAGAACCATTAATCAGTGGAACAACTTGCCTCCAGAAGTTGTGAATGCTCCAACACTGGAAGTATTATAAGATGTTGGATAACCACTTGTCTGAAATGGTGTAAGGTTTCCTGCTTAAGCAGGGGGTTGGACTAGAAGACCTCCAAGGTCCCTTCCAACTCTGTTATTCTATTCTGTCCTGTCCTGTCCTGTCCTATTCTATTCCTTTGGGCTGGGAAAAGAGGGTATCAGGGCAGGAGGGCCTCAGTCATGGGTTAATGCCAGCACGGTTTTCTGTTGTCAGATGGAAAAGTGAGGCCACCAAGGTAGACTTGAGCCAAGGCCTTCAAAACACCTAACCGACCCAGAGAGTGAAGTAACTTCAAATGCTAGATTCTCAACACCTCCTGCCATGGACTTTTGAACGAAGAGTACTTCCGCTGGGCTGTTTCGCTGATCGCAATCCTTCGAGTTGTGTTTCTGCATTACCGTTTGGCCCAATCCCAGGAAGTAAATGGAAGAGAGCAGTCCAACATCTAATGGGCCCATTGGGACTTTAAATTCGCAGCCTAACCTGCCTCAGATCTTTCCTTCTCTCATCCATCATCCCCACCCCTCCACGCGAGGTGGCAGCGACGCTGGTTCTAATGGAAGAACAACTCGCTAAAAGGTAGATTGCGAGGGATCTATTCCTCTTAACTGGCCACACGTCTTGCTTGAGAGAGCAGGATCTCTTAGGCCTCGGAAAAGACGGTTTTGTCTTTGACATCACCCCATCTCAGAAGGGTTCCCCAACCCAAACGAAGAACCAATACAGGGAGTCCTTGACTTACAACAGTTTGTTTAGTGACCGTTCGAAGTGACAACACCACAGGAAAAAGTGACTTACGACCAGTGGTGGGTTTCAAAAATTTTTTACTATCGGTTCTGTGGGTATGGCTTGGTGGGTGTGGCGGGGAAGGTTCCTGCAAAATCCCCATTTCCTCCCGATCAACTGGGACTCGGGAGGCAGAGAATAGATGGGGGCGGGGCCAGTCAGAATTTTTACTACCGGTTCTCCGAACTACTCAAAATTTCCGCTACCAGTTCTCCAGAACTGGTCAGAGCCTGCTGAATACCACCTCTGCTTACAAGCATTTTTCACACTTACGACAGTTGTAGCATCCCTATCGTCACACTTGGCAACTGACTCATATTTATGACGGTTGCAGTGTCCTGGAGGGGAGGGGATCATGTGATCACCGTTTGCGACCTTCTGATTCGCTTAACAATCTGTTACTAACTTAACCGCTGCAGTGATTCACTTAATAGCTGTGGCAAGGATGGTTGTGAAATGGGGCAAAATTCATTTAGCAACAGGAATTCTGGGCTCAATTGTGGTCGTAAATCGAGGATTATCTGCAAGTTATACCGACAGGTCTCCTCAAGTTGTCCTGCACAACTAATGGAGCAGGCATCTGATCACAGTCTTCCCTGCCCTGCTGAGACATCCTTTGTCAATAGTCTGGTTCCAGCACATTATTCCCAGGTCTCTGGAACAGCACACACAAACCGAATGCACATCCGTGCTTTCTTTCGTCCTCTTTTCTGACAATGCATCTGCCCTTTCTGGTAAATGGATAAATAAAGGTAAACCACAGTGGTCTATCTGGCAGACTCTGTGCTTAATTGTTGTTGTTAGTTGCCACATTTCAACAAATAAAATTATCCTGTGGTGGCGAACCCAAAAAGGGAGCGTGCGCACGTCTGGGTTGCAACTTGGAAGAGGAGCTGCCCAAGGGGCATTTTTGTTGTTAGTTGTGAAGTCATGCCCGAGTCATCGCGACCCCATGGACAACGTTCGTCCAGGCCTTCCTGTCCTCTACCATCCTCCAGAGTCCATTTAAGCTCACGCCGACTGCTTCAGTGACTCCATCCAGCCACCTCCTTCTCTGCCGTCCCCTTCTTCTTTTGCCCTCCATCATTCTCAGCATGAGGCTCTTCTCCAGGGAGACCTTCCTTCTCATTAGGTGACCAAAGTATTTGAGTTTCATCTCCAGTATCTGGCCTTCTAAAGACGCTAGGAAGAGTGCAGAGAAGAGCAACAAAGATGATTTAAGTTTTTTGTTGTTGTTAGGCACGAAGTCGTGTCCAACCCATCGCGACCCCATGGACAACGTTCCTCCAGGCCTTCCTGTCCTCTACCATCCTCTGGAGTCCATTTAAGCTCATGCTGACTGCTTCAGTGACTCTATCCAGCCACCTCGTTCTCTGCCATCCCTTTCTTCTTCTTTTGCCCTCAATCGTTCCCAGCATCAGGCTCTTCTCCAAGGAGTCTTTCCTTCTCATTAGGTGGCCAAAGGATTTGAGTTTCATCTTCAGGATCTGGACTTCTAAAGAGCAATCAGGGTTGACCTCCTCTAGGACTGACCGGTTGGATTGCCTTGCAGTCCAAGGAGCTCACAGGAGTCTTCTCCAGCACCAGAGTTCAATTCTTTGGTGCTCAGCCTTCCTTATGGTCCAACTTTCACAGCCATACATTGCAACTGGGAAGACCATAGCCTAAACTATACGCACTTTTGTTGGCAGGGTGATGTCTATGCTTTTTAGCATGCTGTCTAGATTTGCCATGGCTTTCCTCCCCTTTCCTGTGCTTAATAGGCTGCATTAAACACAGCAATCTTTTCCCACCTGCATTCTTCTGCCCGTCCCACTCCACAAATTCTGGATATTTCTGCCAGGGGTGTCTGCAGGTGTCAGAATTTGCAAGATAATGGGCACCACGCTATAACCGAGGCCCGCCCTACGGATGCCGCTAATTTCTGAAAAGAAAAAAAATTCTCTAATGGCCATAAACAAAGGCAACAAATACACCCTTAACGTTCACGATTGGCTCCTTTTCAAATTCCATTTTAGCTTCGTGTGTGTGTTGTTTTTTCCTTTTCAAAATTTCTTCGCCTTCCTATTCCTGCTTCTGAGCCAAAGTGCACATTTGAGAACCGGTACAGCTAAGAATCCATCCCGCGCACGCACACATTTCTCCCCCCCGCCATTTTTTTTAAAAAATGATGCTTCCACAATGAAGCTAATCATGCAACATTTATCCCTCTTACGTTGTTTCGCCTCCTGACGGGTTAATGGATTGCAAAAACGACGTCCTTGTGCAACGGCTGACCCGAAAGGATGAACAGACCGGGACGGCGCCGTATTCGGAATCCAGGCAACTCTGGACACATCCTGCGAGCCGCCGACTTTATTTAATCTTTTTTATCAGCCGCCTCGATCACCAGAGCAACTTTATATTGTTGGACAACAATCAGAAACGATGTCCAACAAGAGTAAATGCATTTTTAGGGGAATATAAGATACTCCTGGGGAAGGAAACAATACAGAGAAACGGTTCGCCAAGTAAAATCACAAATCACCCTGGACTAGGATTTGTTTAAAAAGTCAATTTTCCTGAGGAACGACAAGGAGAGGGCTGTGAGGGCTTGAGAGAAAATACCCTTTCAAAGGGCAGGGACTCAGAGAAGATGCGTCTTCAAGAGTTCCCAAAATGATACCCCTTTGGTGATGGGACCCAGAACAAGCCAAACCTGCCAGATCTTAGCAGATCTGGAAGTATGCTACTCACGTTGTCTTGTATTTTCTGTTATGGATTGCACCAGTAGAGGCTAAACCAATTTCATTGTATTCATGTACAATGATAATAAAGGCTATTATTATTATTATTATTATTATTATTATTATTATTATTATGTTGTTGTTGTTGTTGTTGTTGTTGTTATTGTTCATTAAACATGAAACACAGTCAACTGAACATTCAAAAATGCATCACAAATACCATTGACTGGCGCTAATGGTTGATAGGGGTTGCTGCCAGCGTCCTAGGTATCAACCAAGTATCTTCTTAAAATATATGATGTTCCCAGTAGCGCAGTTTTTTGCAGTTCCACTGGTGTTATTGCAGGAAGCTGCAATTTCTTGATGTGTTTTGTAAAATTCTTGGACATGGTACCAAGGGCCCCGATGACAATGGGTATCACTGTTACGTGTTTCATCCATAATCGCGTCGTTTCGATGGCCAGGTTGCAATATTTTGTGATTTTCTTTCTTTCTTTCTTTCTTTCTTTCTTTCTTTCTTTCTTTCTTT
>WNWU01000075.1:1947443-1957808 GCA_012654045.1 Ptyas mucosa
TATCTATCTATCTATCTATCTATCTATCTATCTATCTATCTATCTATCTATCTTAAAGCCTTCTGATCTCCCTCATAGAACGATACTATACCTCAGAGAGTGACTTCACGGTACTATTACTGTAGCCTGCCTTTTTCATTTGGCATTTTAAGAAATGCTAATTGGGAGTCTGTTTTCTCTCCCGTAACTCCTTCCCACCACCTTTCTATAAATACTGCTGCTTGGAGGATCTGTCAAACTCAGGATTTCCAGCTTGGAACCTTTGGCAACCTTGGGAGAATACAAATACTTAGCTTGGTTCAAAAAGAAAGAAAAAGAAAGAAAGAAAGAAAAAGAAAGGAAGGAAGGAAGGAAGGAAAGGAAAGAAGGAAGGAAGGAAGGAAGGAAGGAAGGAAGGAAGGAAGGAAAGAAAGAAAGAAAGAAAGAAAGAAAGAAAGAAAGAAAGAAAGAAAGAAAGGAAGGAGGGAGGGAGGAAGAGAGGGAGGGAGGGAGGAAGGAAAGTAGGAAGGAAGGAAGGAAAGAAAGGAGTGAGTGAGTGAGGAAGGAAGGAAGGTAGGAAAGAAAGAAGGAAGGAAGAAAAGGAGGGAGGGAGAGGCGGAGGAAAGAAAGAAAGAAAGAAAGAAAGAAAGGAGGGAAGAAAGAAAGAAGGAAGGAGGGAAGGAAGGAAAGGAGGGAGGAAGGAGGGAGGAAGAAAGGAAGGAAGAAAAGGAGGGAGGGAGAGAGAGAGAGAGAGAGAGAAAGAAAGAAAGAAAGAAAGAAAGAAAGAAAGAAAGAAAGAAAGAAAGAAAGAAAGAAAGAGCAGTCTCTACAAAGCCAGAAATGGGATGATCAACATAACCGTGATTTCAAATGGAAATAACACACACACACACACACACACTTTCATAGTTTCTGGCACAATGCCTTCTGCAAGGATTTTTTTTTCCCCTTCAAAAATCAGCCACCAGTTAACTCTCAAAGGTTTTGCTGTTTAACTGGCGTGTTTCCTCTTCAGCAGAACAAAATTTCCCTGCACATAACGGTGGTTGAAGAGAAGCTGACAGGGGCCTCATTTGGAACTGCACAGAGCTGAGTGAAAGGACGATAAGGAGGAGACAATGATAGTAGGGGCAAAAAATGTTTGGATATATACTATAGAATTAGACATAAGGTCTTCAAACTTGGTAGCTTTAAGACTTGTGGACTTCAACTCCCAGAATTCTCCAGCCAGCTATGCTGGCTGGAGAATTCTGGGAGATGAAGTCCACAAGTCTTAAAGCTGCCAAGTTTGGAGACCCCTGAATTAGACAAATGGCCAAAACTTTAGGAAAGAAATTGTAAATTGACACATGGCAACTATACATCAGGAAAATTTGTATAAAATGTTTTATAGGTGGCATTTACCGCCGGCTAGATTAGCAAAGATGTTTAAAAACATGTCCGCCAGATGTAGGAAATGTAACCAGACCCCGGGGACGTATTATCATAGGTGGTGGACATCAGTGGTGGGATTCAAATAATTTAACGACCGGTTCTCTGCCCTAATGACCAGCTGGGTGGGCGTTGCCATGGCGGGCGTGGCCAGGAGTGTGTGACAGGTGGCACTTGGCCTCCTGCACTCCCCCGGGAGAAAAAATGGGGCGCGGGGGGTGCTCCTCCCCGTGCCCCGTTTTGGGCCTAGTACCTCCCTGCAGCCTCCTGGGAGCAAAAATGGGGTGTGTGGGGACTCCTGGAAGGGGCGGGGAGGGGCGGAGCCAGCCAGCAATTTAACAACCGGTTCGCCGAAACCGGCTGAATTCCACCACTAGTGGATATGTGTAAAAGCAAAGAAATGTTGGATAAAAATACATACATGGTTAGAAAAAATGATAAAGCAACACATAGATTATAAAACAGAAATATTTTTGTTACTCATAATACTGGAAAAGTACGATAAATGGAATCTATACTTCATATTACCATTATACATTTTGACAGCAGCAAGAATTGTGTATGCACAATATTGGGACAATGAGGAAACACCCACAGAAGACGATGTCATTTAAAAAAAAATAGATTGTGCAGAAATGGATAGATTGACATTAAAAATGAAAGAAAAAGAAAAACACAGAGTATTTTCGAACAGGGGACTTGTTTTACAAATGGTTGGATAGCAGAGGTAGAAATTAGGCGTGGGAAAAGTATTATTATATATATAAATAAAATGATCCAGACAATAAGCTGTTCACTAAGCACTTATGTATGTAATTTGAAAATATATAAACAAACTGTTAAAAAACAAAAAAGGAGAGAATTTAGCATTTGCAAACAGCTTTTGGAGTCTGGCCTGGGAACGATTCAAGGTTAAACTGCAGAAAGTCGGTTTGACGAGCAACCGTTTTTAAGAACAGACTTTGTTATACCTCATTGCAGCTGGAACGCCGTTCGTACCCACAGAGCTCCAAATACATTGCGATTGGCGGGTTTTGTTTCTGTGGGAGTAGAAATGGACGGCGTGTGCCTTTGGATGCGCTCCCGGTGCGCAAGGCTTTTTAAAATGTTTATAAGAACAGACGATTGGGCAAACCAGATGAGACAGAGAGAACGTTTTCTGCTTTTTGGGGGTTTTATATACACAGAAGTGAGCAAACCCCCTCACATTGTGTAAATATTTAAGTACGTTTTTTCACGTGACAATATTGAACAACCGGTGTACTCACTTTTGTTGCTAGCAGTTTAGACATTAATACAGTGAAGACTAACCTTTTTGCCATTGTGTGCCAGGAGCGGGGAGGGGGGGCACGCATGCCCACACCCATAATTCTATGTGCCCCGCCCCTGTGCATGCGACCCTGGCACGCGATGGCATGATAGGTCCATTTTTTTGCTCTCCCCAGCCTCCAGTGCCTTTCTAGGAGTCTGGGGAGGGTGAAAACAGCCTTCCCCACCCTCCAGGAGGCCAAAAATGGCCTGTTTGCTGGTCCCACTGGAAGTTGGCAAATGGGCCGTTTCTGGCCTCTGGAATGGTGGGGAAGGCTGTTTTCGTCCTCCCCAGATTCCTAGAAAGGCTCTGGAGGCTGGGGAGAGAGAAAAACGGGCCTTCCCCACCATCCCCCGAGGCCCTCTGGAGGCAGGAAACAGCCTGTTTCCCTACTTCTGATGGGCCCGGAAGGCGGAGCTGAGCTCGCGTGCCCACCGATATGGCTATGCGTGCCACCTGTGGTACGCGTGCCACAGGTTTGCCATCACGGCATTAATGGCTGTGTGTTGCGTTATTTTGAGGGGACGGCACATTTCCACTGTTATACAAGCTGTATACTGACTACTTTACATTGTAGCCAAGTGTCATTTCTTCAGTATTGTCACGTGAAAAGATGTACTTAAATATTTTTTAAAAATGTGAGGGGGTGTACTCACTTCTGAGACATACGGTATATATAACTGAAATTTCGCTCCGCCGTGAAAGTCGCTTCCCCCTTCCTTGCCATCTGAAGAGAACGATACGGAGCCGCTTGTATGGTTTTCACCGTTAATAGAAAACAGCTGGGGGAAGCTGATGGGGAAGGTAAAAGCAATCCCATCCAAAAGGATTAAGGTGAAATACGAAAGCATCTTTGCTAAGCACTCAGCTCCAATTAAATTCACCATCTCCCAAACGCTACGTTTGCTCCCACACAGAAGACTCGGTTCCTGGATCTGAGATAACCTCCTGCAGCCTTAACAGATGTGTTAAGAGTTCAGAGCCTGATCAGAAACAGTCGACGGGTCAGACTTCAGAGAAGGATTCTAGGGGTTGGAAGACCGACCGTGTTGGGGTTGACCCTACGTGGCTGGGTTGAGCAAATGAGTTGTCAAAATCCAGGCGGCCTCCAGAAACAATCCCGGGAATTTAAAGTGAATGAGGAGGAACACCGACAAAGACTGGCAATAGCACTTAGACTTATATACCGCTTCACAGTGCTTTCCAGCCCCCTCTAAGCATTTTACAGAGTCAGCCTCTTGCCCCCAACAATCTGGGTCCTCATTTTACCCACCTCGGAAGGATGGAAGGCTGAGTCAACCTTGAGCCGGTGAGACTCGAACTGCCGAACTGCTGGCAGTCAGCAGAAGTGGCCTGCAGTACTGCACTCTGACCACTGCGCCACCATGACTTATGGTTGGTGAAAGCTTTCTCCGTTGATGCTTCACAAAACAAGGAGACATACAAGTTGAGAAGGGGGACAGGTCTGTTCTCAAACAGAGTCCACCCGACAAATCCATGTAAACTTTCCAGGGATCTGAAGACATCAAGTCAATTTTTCAGACTATTCTCTTGTGATACAGGTAGTCCTCAACCTACAACCGCCACTGAGGCCAGAACCTCAGTTGTTAAGTGAGACAGTTGTTAAGTGACTTTTGCCCCATTTTATGACCTTTTTTGCCACCGTTGTTAAGTGAATCGTTGCCATTGATAAGTTGGTAACCCAGCTGTTAAGCGAAACTGGCTTCCCCGTTGACACTGCTTATCCAAAGGCTGCAAAAGGGGATTGTGTGACCCTGGGACAATGCAATGGTCATAAATATGAACCAGTTGCCGAATATCTGAATTTTGATCACCTGAGCATAAGGATGCTGCAAAGGACCTCAAACCCATGTGCTCCTCCTCATCAATAAACCATCTTTCCAATCAGCCTCCATGCTTCCACTTCCCCACTTGGAACTGAGCCAGATGGATATTTCTTCCAACACTTTCCTTCTGCTGGACCCCAGCCAAACAAAATGGGATGGGAAGGAGAACTGATTCTCGCTGCTCATCCTGCATTTCAACAGGAAAGCTAGCCATGGGGCGATGATAAGGATAGGGTTTTTGTAAAGACTGGGTGGGAGATGTTTCTCTTACTGATTTTGCAAAAAAAAAACACACCAAAAACCGGAAAAAGGGATTGGCCATATAAATAGGTACAGCTTATTTGCCTTCTGGGTTGCAAATGATGCAGAAGCGGTGAAGATTACGGCTTTAAGAAATAATTGCTTTAATTCTGTATTTACAGCTCTAATTGAGAGACTCCTGGTGTCTTTCGTGATAGCCTCAGCCGTCTTGTCCTCATTAGCAACAGCCGTTAGGTAATTGATGGAGATTTTAATGAAATTCTTGATCCAATTTTAGATAAGCATTCTCTTAAGCCGCACTCTTTGGTTCTGCTAGCGCAGGAAGCACACGTAACCAAGAATAGCGGACTTGGAAGGGACCTTGGAGGTATTCTAGTGCAAACCCCTACTCAAGGAGGACGCCCTATGCCCATGATGGTGAACCTAAGGCATGTGTGCCACAGGTGGCACGCAGAGCCCTCTCTGCGTGCATGGCAGATGTCACCCAGCCCAGCGTGTGCGCTCACCTCCCGCTGGCCACCTGGTTTTCGGGTCTCTGCCGCGCATTTGCAGGGGACGTGGCCTTCCCCGATCTTTGCAGTTTCTCCCCCCCAGGTCAAGTTCTTACGCGTTTCCGGGGGCAGTTCATTCCACAGGGCTGGGGCTCCCACAGAGAAGGCCCTCCCCCTGGGTGTCGCCAGCCGACGTAACTTGGCTGATGGCACCCTGAGGAGACCCTCTCTGTGGGAGCGAACTGGCCGGTGGGAGGCTATTGGTGGCAGAAGTCGGTCTCGAAGGTACCCGGGTCCTATGCCATGGAGCGCTTGAAAGGTGGTGACCAACACCTTGAATCGCACCCGGAAGACCACTGGGAGCCAGTGCAGCTCGCGCAGGAGGGGTGTCACGTGGGCACAACGGGCTGTGCCCATAACCACTCGCGCAGCCGCATTCTGGACCAGTTGGAGCCTCCGAGTGCTCTTCAAGGGGAGCCCCATGTAGAGAGCATTACAATAGTCCAGGTGGGAGGTGACAAGGGCGTGAGTGACCGTGCGCAAGGCGTCCCGGTCCAGAAACGGCTGCAACTGGCGAATCAGGCGAACCTGATAAAAAATACATTATATTCTTGGGTCACTGAGTACAGATGTATGCATATATGAGGGAAAAATAAGGCCTACACTGCACATATAAAAAATATAAAAGGACATTCTATAAAGATACATATAATCAAGAAGAAGGTTAATTTTTCCTTGTCTCAATCTGTGATTTATTCCCTCCCCAGACCTGGACCAGAAATTGCAAAGAGCTATGTTTGAATTGATTAAATTGCTTTTTTTGCTAAGGTAGCCCTTTACGTTAACATGTCTCTAGCAACTTTGGCAGATTTCGGGAGGGGGAAAAAAAAAACACCCAGAAAAAGTTTTGGCATGTCAACCAAAGTAGTAACTAGCTTGAAATGTCATCCTAGTGATTTAGGGCAGTTATATATTACCTCTGAAGACATAACTTCAGAGAAGATTCACTGCCTTCTCGGCTCTTTTCCGTGTCTGGATAATCAACAAAATGAGCCACTTTCTAAACCTAACCAGGCAGAAGAAATCAAATATATAATTGATAATGTAAGGAATGATACAACGCCAGGGCTGAATGGTTTTTTTGAGGAGAACAAATGGAAAGATATGCAGATCTGCTGGTTTCTAAATTTTAAACCTTTTCGAAATGCGTTTGAATGCAACACCGGATCCATTTCTGCTAACGAAGCTTATATTGCTTGAGTAGATAAAGATTGTAATGCGCTAATCAAATAGCTACTTCGTTAAAGCATTATCTGGCATTTTCATAAACCACCTCCAGAAAGTACACTCGGCTCAAGTGAGGGATTTATTTTATGATAGAGAAGAAGCTGACAATTTGAGATTATCAGGAAACCTTGAAGTTTTAAATAATGCTTAAGTGAATCCATCTATAATTATTTCACTGGGTGTAGAGAAGGAGTCATGGGAAATGCCTAGCGATATTTATTATTATTTTTTTTTGTTCTTTCAACGTTTCCCAGAATACCTTTAAAATGCATTCCAGTTTCTTTATTCTTCTCGGAAAATACAAGTGGGAAAGAATGGGGTTTTTATTCTATACCCGTGATGGCGAACCTATAGCATGCGTGCCAGCCATAATAGCGGGCACGCAAGCTCAGCTCCGGCGTGCATGTATGCCAGGGATGGGTTCTAATTTTTTTTACTTCCGGTTCTGTGGGCGTGGCTTATTTTGGGGGAGTGGTTTGATGGTCATGTGACAATTCTTTAGGATTTAGCAGAGGTACTGGTCTACTAGGCTTTTAACTGCTTGCAGAGCTGTACCGGTTTACCTGTTTGTTTTTGGAGGCACCGGTCTATCACCACACTGCCTTTTAACACTGATCAGCTGTTGGGCGGCCCTTTGAAGCTGTGAAAGGTTTTTTTCTTCTAGCCAATCAGCTGGGACTCGGAGGCAGCGAATAGATTGGGGGCGGGGCCAAATAAAAGGTAAGAATAATGGCAGGGGCGGGGGCGGGGGCAGGAGGGCCCAGCTCCTGAAGAAAGAGAACCGATTCAGTGATGTCATATCGTCACCACTACCGGCTCGGCCGAACCGGGAGGAACCCACCACTGATGTACGCGCCGGCCAGCTGATTTTTGGGCCTTCTGGGCCCTCCAGAAGTAGGGAAACAGGCTGTTTCCTGCCTCCGGAGGGGCTGTGGGGTGGTGGGGAAGGCCGTTTTCACCCTCCCCAGACTCATAGAAAGGCTCTGGAGCCAGGTGAGAGAGAAAAACAAGCCTACCTGGCCATTGCATGCCAGGAGTGGGGTGTGTGTGTGCATGTGCATGCGTGGGGGCGGGGCGCATAGAATTATGGGTGTGGGTGTGCGACCCCCCCACCCCTCCCCCCTGGCATGCGATGGCAAAAAAGTTAGCCATCCCTGTTCTATACCCTTTCCATTGGAAAGGATGCGAATAATCGTCTTATTGTCGTTCTGCTCTTATTGTTTGCATTTGGTACATCTTGCACGCACACGAGGTACCAAAAGTCAGGCCTCACCGGCAAACCACAATATGATTTATTAGTTCTTTTTAGAAAACATTACTGTATTTAGATACGGTCAAAGGGCATACGTCAAACAAGTAAGGAAGTGTCTAGAACCGTGATAGCAAACCTATGGCACACGTGCCAGAGGTGGCACGCAGAACCCTCTCTGTGGACACACGCACCGTCGTCAGCTGCTCTTTTGGTTTCTGGTGCGCCGGCCAGCTGGTCTTCGTGGGAGCCGGAGTACCAGAAAATGGCCTGAAAACGGCCAAAAAGCAGGGCGTTTTTTGGGGCGTTTTTGGCCTGAAAATGGCCCAGAAAACAGCCTGAAAACAGCCCGAAAAACAGCCTGAAAAACAGCCAAAAAACAGGCATGCGCACGCCAACCAGCTGGTCTTTGGGTTTCCGGTGCTCCGGCGTGTGCACCTGCGCGAGTGTTCTGGTTTGGGCACTCGATGCCAAAAAGGTTCACCATCACTGGTCTAGAACAGGGGTCTCCAACCTTGGCAACTTTAAGACTCGTGGACTTCAACTCCCAGAATTCCTCAGCCAGCTTTGCTGGTTGAATAAAATTAATGGATGGGTTTGGACTCTACCTCAGTATATATTAATTGGTCTGAATCTGAATTGAGGTCTAGAGTGAAGGGCACTAATTTGTCAAAGTCAGTTTTCCCTGGGCAGTTTCAACTCTACCAGGAAGCCATTTATCTTGGGTTGGGAGTACTGGGGACATGATTAAATTGAATTTATATAAATTGCCATCAGAAATAGCAACAGTTTGGATAGATGGGATATAGGGCATGTAAAGATCGGATTAATACTCTAATACAGAAACGTTTTACCCTGAATCCTTTATATTATATATATGATCTTCCTCTCTAACTCGACATTTTCAGTAATTTAAAACATTATTTCGGAGGTTTATTTGGGAAGCACTACCCTTTTCACTCAAAAAAAAAAATCTTAATTGTCAGTTAAAGGAAAGCTGATTTTTCAGATTTTATACTGTATGGTTTGCCTGCTTTCTTTAATAAATGGGCAGATTTGCCGACTAGAAACGTATCCTAGCAAACTACATTGGAATCGGGGTATTTGATACCCTTTGTGTGTGTTTCTCAATCTTGACAACTTTAAGATGGGTAGATTTTTAACTCCCAGAATTCCCCTGAGCCAACTGCACAGGTAGCACAGTGGTTAGAATGCAGCATTGCGGACTGATTCTGCCAACTGTCAGCAGTTCAATTCTCACCGGCTCAAAGTTAACTCAGCCTTCCATCCTTCCGAGGTGGGTAAAATGAGGACCCAGATTGCTGGGGGGGGGCAAGAGGCTGACTCTATAAAACCGCTTAGAGAGGGCTGCAAAGCACTGTGAAGCGGTATAGAAAACGAAGTGCTAGTGGTATTTACACAAAGGTACCTGCCATTTTCATCAGATTGATGGGAGGAGTGACATCTACTATAACATAAAGTCTTTTTACGGGTCCATGTGACATCAAAACACATCTACCAAAAAAAAGCAGACCTGTGCAACTCTGCTTTTATCATTTCAGCTCCCCAGGGACTCCTCTGAGAATATAAATGGATGTTTAGGTCCAATTACTCCGGTGAATCTGGAATCCCCCTCCTCAATTTAATATCAGGAAGACAAAGAAACGCGTTGTGAAATGCTACATCAACTCTGGTTCAATCCTTAATGTTATACTCAGATAATTTTATGGGGGAATGCAAATTTGAAAACAACCCCTTTTTAAAAGAACCTGGCAGAGTCTAAAGTTTTGATAAAGAATTACACTAGTGGTCAAGGCACCGAGGTAGAAAACAGAAAGCTGTGAGTTCAAATCCCCCCTTAGCCAAGAAAGCTGGCTGGGTTCGTCGGCCTCTTTCTCTTTCTCAGCTAAACCCACCTCACAGGATTGTTGTTGTGGAGAAAAAAGGAGGAGGAAGGCGTGTTGACTATGTTGGCTGCTGAATTATTTGTAAATATAATAAAGGGGGGGGATACAAGTAAATCAACTCTTGTTTGTTCTTAATCAGCTAGGTTCTAACTAAGATGAATTAACTTCTGCATACAAGCAACTCTTTTGAGGTAAGAGCTAACCAATGCCGCTAGGGAAGTCCCACCCGGGAGGAAGATATAATTCAGGAAAGCCACAAGGAAGATATACTAGTGAGTGTTTTCATGGCCGGCATGATGAGCTTCTGGGCTAAATGCCCGTGGTTTAATTATTTGGTATCCTGATGTTTCGCCAGCAGCCTGGCTGGCATTTTTAGAGGTAAAGTAATCACTGTAGCACACGGCTTGGCAGTGAGCACTAAATAAGTGGCTGCATTTATAACTGAGCAATCTGGATTTTAAATAAACTTTCCAATGAAACTGATCTCTGACTGGCCCATGTCATGGGCGTCTACCATAAGAACGCTAGTCCCTGATTGTTTTTTCATCCAATGCAGGAGATAGATAGATAGATAGATAGATAGATAGATAGATAGATAGATAGA
>WNWU01000075.1:1958208-1973199 GCA_012654045.1 Ptyas mucosa
TAGATAGATAGATAGATAGATAGAAAGAGGTAGGTAGTAGGTAGTTAGATGGATGATAGAGGGAGAGAGAGAGATAGAGAGATAGATAGCGAGAGAGAGAGAGAGAAACAGACAGACAGACAGACAGATATATCTCCTGCATTGGATGAAGAAATTCATTCATTCATTCATTCATTCATTCATTCATTCATTCATTCATTCATTCAAAATCAGCCCTTCATTATTTGTTCATAAATAACTCAGGGCAGCAAACCTACCTAATACTCATGGTAAACTCCTGATGATGAAAATGGATTTCTGTCATCCTTGGGTGTCTGAATAATTACTTGGATTTTATTCATTTAAAAATGGTTTTTAACCCTCTCTAACCACAGATCCCAGTTGGATCTGTGATCTTCTCAATACAGGGGAGAAACATTTTTCTCCCTGGAGAGGTGCTTTGACCCCAGATGTATATTGATTATTATTTGTATTTTTCAATTGCATCACCTGCCTGATCTCTCCAACAGATCTTCTGTTATGAGGTAAAACATTATCAACATGTCTCAAACTTACCTGATAACCTTTCAGGCTCACAAATATATCTGGCACATTTGCTAAGAGTTTTTGTGATGATTCTCTTTCTGGCAGGAATGATGGTTAAACATTTTAAGTAGACAATGATCTACATGCGTTGGCTTTTGGAATACCCCATACCCTGATCACTGAGTTTCTTTCTGAATGATCGGGACATCCAAAAATGCAAATTTGCCACCCTCTCTTCTTGCATCGTAAGTTGAATATTTGGGTAGAGACTGTTCAAAATTTCTAGGAATTCTTTTAAACTCTTCTTCACCATGATTCCAAATCATGAAGCAAGACCCCTCTTAAGTCAACTGCAGTCGATCAAGTTCTTTCCACGCTCTGAACCTAACACTCTTGAAAACATTCTTATCTATTTTGGAGGAAGGGAGGGAGCCAGAATGAGACAGAAGCAGCCTCCATATCAGGCGTCTCCGGACGTGGCAACTTTTAAGATCTGTGGACTTCAACTCAACAGGATTTCTCAGCCAGTCGTGCTGGCTGGGGAATCCAGGGAGTTGAAGTCCAGCAAGTTGCCAAGTTTGGAGACCCCTGCTCTAATGGGACAGGAGATGTGAGACGGTCCAGCCATCTTTGACAGCACTTTTTCCTACTTCCTTTCACCAGGACTTGAAGGCTTGGCTCCAGGTGACCTAAAGACCTTCCTCCTTCAAACAAAGCACTGGGCAAAGGTTTAGGAAACCCGTGGGAGATTTCCAGCACCTCTTCCCAGGAAGAAAATGTGCTCCACCCAACAACAGAATGTTTTTTTTAAAAAAAACCCTGGAAATTCTTGGCAGTTGGAGTCTTTCTTACAATGTCCTGCAATTTCTCTGACCAGCTACAGATGTCCGATGTGACTTCTCACCCACCCACTGAGTTCAGAAGCTAAGTTAGACTGTAAAGGCTCAACTTACGTTGCGAAACAGGATTGTGTACAAGGGATTTCTATGTGTGTCAGTGCACAGAAAAAATGGGTAGAGCTTTAATCACACCGTTGTGATCATAATCTTGTGGAGTTTGGGGGGGGGGGGGGTTTGGCCAATATAGACCAGACCGGACCAGACCACAATAAGATTATTATGGCCTTGCTACAAAATGCTTTATAGACTCTAAGAAATAGAAAAGAGTGGCAGTTTGGAATACTTCAGAAATTATCAGTGGTATTTAAATATCCTAAGATGTCCGGAGGGAGGGTGGGAGGGAAGGAAGGGGAGAAAGGGAGGCATTAAGGGAGGGAGGGAAGGGGGGAGAGAAGGAAGGAAGGGGGGAAGGGAAAAAAGGGGGACAGGAAGGGAGGGCAGGAAGGAAGGGGGGAAAAGCAGGCAGGAAGGGAGGGGGATGAGAGGGAGGGGGGAGGGAAGGAAGGAAGGGGAGAAAGGGGGGCAGGAAGGGAGGGAAGGAAATCAATTAACAATCTAAAGGCTGGTCAAGTACCAATGAAATGCAGGTCTTGCTGCCAACTCCTAGGAATTGACCAAGGACAAATCAGGACTGAAGTGGCCATGAACCCATCTTCACAAAAGTCTTCAAGGGAGAGCAGGAATAAAGTGTATAAACTTTGGCTTTGTGATGAATGCTTTTAGAACACGGAACATAGAATCATAGGGCTGGAAGGTTTTCTAATCCAACCCCCCTTTCTCAAGGTAGGAGAGCTAACACCATTCTGATCCAATGCTTATCCAGTTTATGCTTGAGAAAACCTCCAGCAATGGAGCAGCCACGACTCCAGGAGGCAAGCTACTCTGTTGTTTAATTGTAACCTCCTGCCACAAGGTTCAGTGAAAGGCATTCTTTTGGATGATTATTGTTGTTGTTAGCTGCAAAGTCATGTCCAACCCATTGCGAGCCCATGGACAACGTTCCCCCAGGTCTTCCTGTCCTCTACTATCCCTAAGAGACCATTTAAGCTCACGCCGACTGCTTCAGGGACTCCATCCAGCCACTTCATTCTCTGCCGTCCCCTTCTTCTTCTTTTGCCCTCAATCTTTCCCAGCATGAGGCTGTTCTCCAGGGAGTCCTTCCTTCCTTCTCATTAGGTGGCCAAAGCATTTGAGTTTCATCTTCAGGATCTGGACTTCTGAAGAGCAGTCAGGGTTGATCTCCTCTAGGACTGACCGGTTGGATGGCCTTGCAGTCCAAGGGACTCGCAGGAGTCTTCTCCAGCACCAGAGTTCAAAGGCCTCAATTCTTTGGCGCTCAGCCTTCCTTATGGTCCAACTTTCACAGCCATCCATTGCAACTGGGAAAACTATAGCCTTGACTATACGCACTTTTGTTGGCAGGGTGATGTCTCTGCTTTTTACAATGCTGTCTAGATTTGCCATGGCTTTCCTCCCAGGAGCAAGCGTCTTTTAATTTCTTGGCTACAGTCCCCATCTGCGGTGATCTGGCAGCCCAGGAAAATGAAATCCTTCACTACCTCCATTTCTTCTCCATCTATCTTCCATCCAGGAATTGAGGGGGCCAGGTGCCATGATCTTAGTTTTCTTAATGTTGAGTTTCAAGCCAACTTTTGCAGTCTCCTTCTTCACCCGCGTCAAGAGACACTTTAGCCATTGGTTATCTCTTGCTTTTTCTTACGCTGCAATTCTAGTGTTCAGATTCCTTCTTCTAAAACTCCTCCATCTTCCAATTGTCCTCTGCTACTTTCATCCTAACCTCTGGGCTTTAAAAATCTGTTCTCGTAGCTGCCTAATCTCCTCCTCAGCTGGAGAACTTGCTTGTTAAGGGACAAGAAGTCCATTAAAGTCAATCAGGGCAAGAGATCAACCAACTACTCAACACAGATGATAAGGAGCAGAAAACAAAGCAGTGCCTTTGAGCTTAGATTTGCTCTAGGTCTCTAACGGTAAATGTGCTTTTCACATTTTTTTTGTCAACTTCCAAAGTTGAGAAGGGACTCCTTCAGGTGCCCCCCCCCGCCTGAACAGGTGAAAAAAGGGGCACAAGGACTTGTCTTTTGCACATGTTACACAGCAAAGGGCATTAAGAAATTTACTACCGCATACGATCATCCATCCTGGCAAATAGATGGGGAAGAAATGGAGGGAGTGACAGATTTTATTTTCCTAGGCTCCAAGATCACCGCAGATGGGGACTGCAGCCAAGAAATTAAAAAAGGCTTGCACCTGGGGAGGAAAGCCATGGCAAATCTAGACAGCATACTAAAAAGCAGAGACATCACCCTGCCAACAAAAGTGCGTATAGTTTAGGCTATGGTCTTCCAAGTTGCAATGTATGGCTGTGAAAGCTGGACCATAAGGAAGGCTGAGCGCCAAAGAATTGAACTCTGGTGCTGGAGAAGACTCCTGTGAGCTCCTTGGATTGCAAGGCCATCCAACTGGTCAGTCCTAGAGGAGATCAACCCTGACTGCTCTTTAGGAGGCCAGATCCTGAAGATGAAACTCAAATCCTTTGGCCACCTAATGAGAAGGAAGGACTCACTGTGTTGTGTCCACCAGCAGCCTGCAGAGCTGGCACTGGAGTCGGACAGCAATGAGGCTGAGGAAGAACAGGGGCCAGTCTTGGAGGTTGGGGAAGGCCCAGATGAGGGCTCTTGGAGGCAGAGATGGGGCCAGGGCCATCGGGGAGTGATGTGCGGACTTCGGACCCTCCAGAGGCTGACAGTATAGAGGCAGGGGAACAGGAGGAACCTGTTCCTAGTGCACGCATGAGAAGAGCTGCCAGAAGGCAGGAACAGCTAAAGCAAAGAGGACGACTCGGGAGTAGGGCCAGGAGATGATTGGCCCCTCCCATAAGACTTAAAAGACCAGCAACAGTTCTCGGCCTCTTTGTCGGAAAACAACCATTGAGAGAATTGCTTCTTGTTTGGCTGTAGTTATTTCTTCTGTTCCTGAACTGTTGCCAAGAAAAGCCTTTGACAGTTTGCCTAATTAGCCCAAGGTCAGAGATAAACTAAAGACTGGTGTTTTAAGGACTTTGTTTTCATTTCATTTGGAAAACAATGAGAATGAGTTAATTCTCAGCTGTTTTAATAAAATCTGTTTGCTTTTTGGAACTGTTTTGCCTTTAATATCAACTACGTGGGCCTGGGTCACAACACAGTGGAAGGAAGAGCCTAATGCTGGGAACGATGGAGGGCAAAAGAAGAAGAGGATGGCAGAGAACAAGGTGGCTGGATGGAGTCACTGAAGCAGTCGGCGTGAGCTTAAATGGACTCCGGAGGATGGTGGAGGACAGGAAGGCCTGGAGGAACGTTGTCCACGGGGCCGCGATGGGTCGGACACAACTTCGCAACTAACAACAACAATCATCCAAAAGAATGCCTTTCACTGAACCTTGTGGCAGGCGGTTCCGCAGGTTAACCCTGTGCTTTTATGAAAGAAGGGTTACTATGAACTGTGCTGAGCATTTTGGCTGTGCTAACTGGAAAAATAAATAAATGCTGGAGGTGGCTGCTGGATTGACGGCAGATTCCACCTTCCGTACCCCTACTTTGCTTGCTGCTCTCCACCCATCTTTCTTTTTGTGATCCCATCGATGTATTATGGTTGTTTTATTCTTCATTGTTTTTGTTTTATTCTTCTATTTCACATCTGTTTTGTTTACATTCTTTTCATTTCTTCCTTTTTAGGGTCGCAAACCGCCTAGGGCAGCCCCCACGGCAAGACAGACGGCAAATAAATTTAACAAATTCAGGTAGTCATCGATTTACAGTAATTTGTTTAGTGACCATTTAAAGTTGCAATGGCGCTGAGAAAAGGGACTTATGACTGTTACAGCATCCCCATGTTCAAAATTCAGATGCTTGGCAACTGGTTTGTATTTATGTCCGTCACAACTGACTCATATTTATGACCGTTGCTGTGTCCACGAGTCATGTGTGATCCGCTTTTGCGACCTTCTGATGAGCAAAGTCAACGGGGAAGCCAGATTCACTTAACAACCGTGTTATTCATTTAACGTCCACAGCAAGAAAGGTCACAAAGGGAAGGGGGCAAAACTCCCTTAACAAATGTCTCGCTTAGCAACATAAGTTTTGGGCTCCATTGTGGCCATAAGCCAAGGACTATCTTTTTAAAAAGTGAATAAATTCCCATTTATCTATGCAATTCCTTACTGCTTAAATCCGTAGCCTCTCCTTCCAGCTTTTTTCCTCTGAAGCTTAAAAAAAGCCCAAATTGCTGTAACCACCTACAGTTGAAGAGCTTCAGTTCGTCGCTATTTCTGTTTACCGTTTTCTGGAACTCTCCCAGCTCGCTTTTGGCAACGCGCCGAAAAAACCAAGCCTATCAAAGTTGGTGCGTTTGTTTTCTGACCCACGGCTACGCTTCCCAACGTGGAATTGGCCTTTCCGTCAACGCAAACCAGGCCAATATTTTTACCGAGCACTGTATTATCCCGCCAGACCAGTGGTGACATTCAAATTTTTTTTACTACCGGTTCTGTGGGCGTGGTGTGGTGTGGCTTGGTGGGCGTGGCAGGGGAAGGATACTGCAACATCGCCATTCCTACCCCACTCCTGGGGCAAGGATACTGCAGAATCCCCATTCCCACCCCACTCCTGGGGCAAGGATACTGCAAAATCTCCATTCCCACCCCACTCTGAGGCCAGCAAAGAGGTGGTATTTGCCGGTTCTCCGAACTACTCAAAATTTCCGCTACCGGTTCGCCAGAACCTGACAGAACCTGCTGGATTTCACTCCTTGCCCCAAACTTCTTTCCTGACCAATCACACCTGGCACAGGTGTAATCAGGAGGCTGGACCGCCAGGATTTTTCTGCCCCACTTTGCTCTGTTTTGCATTGGTGGGTGCATCCCGTCCCGTCCCGTCCCTCCTTCCGCCCCGTCCCCGAATAGGTCGGAAAGCTTGTCACCACGCGGGAAAGGACTCACCGTCCTCTAGTCGTGGTATCCGGGAAACAACGCACGACGGCGACCATGTTGTGGTGATGCTGCGAGACGTGGCCGAGGGACCTGCACAGCTCTGGCAGCTGTTAAGGAAAAGAGAAAGTTGGTCGTGAATTTGCGAGCGGGGAGATGCTCGACGGAAGGCTTCCTGAGAAATCAGTTCCAGATGGCAGCTACTGGTGCAGTTCCATTTTTTTTTTCCCAAGCTCGCTTTCCAATTCTCAGGGTGTGCTGCTTTCTATATTTAAGTTTGCATGCCCGTGTGTAACATTCTGCTACCTTCTGTCCATGCCAGTTGGTGGTGGGTTTCGGTGAAACAACGACGCTTCCGTATAAACCACTCTTCCCCCCTTATCCTTTTCCCCCCTGCCAAACGGTTCTAAAAAGATGCGTTCTATTGCATGTCGAGCATATAGTCCCATTGTATACCTTTTCAAAAGCGTATTGTGTGATTAATAATGCTAAATAATGGAAGGAGAAAGACTGCTTTAAAAGAGTTCTTTAAAAAGGAACCCGGAGATAAACAGACTCGGTAAGAATACAAGGGTGCCGTGGTTTTAAAAGCAATGTTTGAGCTTCAAGTCCTCTTCTGCTAAAATGCTATTGTTGAAATACTTTTCACTACTGAATACAGGGTGTCCTTGACTTACAACAGCTCATTTAGTGTCCGTTCGAAGTGACATCATCATCGCTGGGAAAAAAGGTGACTTAGGGCCGATTTTCACACTTACGACCGTTGCAGCATTGCCGTGGTCATGTGATCAAAATTCAGATGCTTGGCAACTGATTCATATTTATGATGGTTGCGGTGTCCAGGGTTCATATCATCCTCTTTTGCAACCTTCTGACGAGCCAAGTCAACGGGGAAGCCGGATTCGCTTAACGAGCGTGTTACTAATTTAACAACGGATTCACTTAACGAAAGCAACAAGAAAAGTCATAAAATGGGGATTTGATTAATGGCCATGTTACTAATTTAACAAGTGCAGCAATTCACTTAGCAACCGGGGCAAGATAAGTCGTAGAAACGGGCAAAACTCACTTAACAAATGTTGCTCTTAACAACAGAAATTTTGGGCTCAATTGTGGTCGTACGTCGAGGACTAAGTGAAACATTGGGGGGGGGGGGCGGTTGTTCTGACCCAGCTCCTCAAACATGCACTAACACTCTGAAGTTAACTCAATGATTCCTTTATGAGGAGCACCAACAGCCCCGGCAAAGAGTTTCTTTCTCACCGCAGGCTAACAAGTCTGTCCGGCAGGGAGATTAATAGTTGTCTGCCATATCTATTCATCTCCGCCCCCTGCCTTTTATCCCTAGAGCTAGGGTGGGGCTTCGCTAGCAGCGGTGGATCTTCCGTCCCAAGGACCGACCCATAGATTTCCACTGCTCTCCTCTCCTCTGCCTTCTGCGCATCTGCATGTCAGGCACTGGACCCAGCTGTTCCTCCTCTTCCTCATCAGCCTCCTCCAGACCTGGGGGCTGTTGAATCTCCATCTGAGGCCTGACAAATGGCCCAGGCTCTGCCTCTGTCTCTCTCTCTCTGCCAGCTCCGTTCCCTCTTCCCCCTTGGAGCTCTCAGGTTGCTTTGATGCTGAACCTGACTCCCACACCACCACCACCACCACCACCTCCTCCTCCTCCTCCTCCTCCTCCAATTCGGCTGCTGGAGGGGCCGGCGGCCGACAGGCCACAACAGGGTTTCTCTTCTTTTATGACTGGGTTCACATAACAGACTACAGGTAGTCCTTGACTTACAACCACAATTGGGACGGGAACGTCCATTGCTAACAAGGCGGTTGTTAAGTGAGTTGAACTGGATTTTTAGGAACTGTATCGCCACGATTGTTAAGTGAATTCCCTCAGTTGGTAAGTGAATCCCACCACTGTTGAGCAAATCCAGACTCCCCGTTGATTTTGCTTGTTCAAAGCCAACCAGGGAGGTCATAAATATATGCTGGTTGACAAGCAGTGTGTTGTGGCCCGTATGCGGCCTGTACAGCTAGTAGCTGATTCAGACAGTGAGGAGGCTGGTGTGGTGCTGCGCAAGCAGCCTGTGCAGCTGGCACTCAAGTCGGACAATGAGGAGGCTGGAGAAGATGTGGTGCCAGAGGCGGGGATTCAGCCAGCGCCTTCAGAACCTCCAGAAGCTCCCATAAGTGAAGAGGAAGAAGAGAAGGAGCCTCTTCTCAATGCATGGGCGCGCAGAGCTGCCAAAAGGCAGGAGTGGCTCCTCAGGAGGAGGTCTCCTCGAAAGAAAGGCTTGGGGCTAACTGGTCACTCCTCTAGCCTATTTAAGGAGGAACGCCGACTGAAGCAATTTGCAGGGAACAACTTTGTTCACATACCTTCATGTCTTGTCTTGCTTATCTTATCAGCTTCCTGCAAATTGCTTCTGAGCATTCTGCCAACCAATAGTAAGCTTTCAGTTATTACTCTTTGAATTCTTGGTGCCTGCTAATGCAATTAATTTACAGCCATTGTTGTAAAAGACTGATTTAATTTAGTAAACTAAGGTTTGAACGGACTTTTGTGTGTGTTGCGTTCTTTGGGGTCCGTAGCTGGGGCAGAACACAGTGGAATTTTGATCATGGAACCACGGAGACACTGCGACAGTCGTAATTCTGAGGATTGATCGTAAATCCCTTTTTTTCAGCGTTTTTCACTTTAAACGATCACTAAGTGAATGGTTGTAAGTAAATTCTCATTTTAGTTAACAAAAAGGACATTGACGTAAAATGCTGTATCCCACGAAATAAAACATATCCAAATTTCAAGTTGAAAACCTGGCTCACAACAAACCTGGTTTATACCTGCAATATTGAACTATAAGCTACCCAATCCCGTTTAGCTTAGCTTGGTACGCAACGCAAACCCAGATATAGTCTAATAAAACTGCATCTGTTTAATAAAATGGGAAAAAATTGCCCTGGGGTGACAAACGTCCAATATTATATTCTTTAAATAAAAAGAGAGAGAGTTTATACATTTTGTCCAGAGTTCTTTAATAGCAAATGCTTCGTGCACAGAATTTTACGTGGGATTCAATTGCTACTTCCTTTTTTTTTTTTTTACTGCTTAGATAGAAACTTTCCGAATAATAGTTTTGCTGAAGAAAATCTGCCACGCAGGGGAAATTCTGCACAAGGGTTCCATTTTTATTTTTAAAGTCAAGGGGAAAAACAAAGAATTACGTTACAATAGGAGCAGCTGTCCCTGGACAAGAGAGCTGACATTTTTCTATCAGATTCCTTCTCCTTCAACGTCATACTTTTACCAGTGGTGCAATATAGTATTATATTACACATTTAAGTAACCACAAATTGTTAAGTGAAACGTTCATTCAGTTAAAGAACCATTCTTCCTTGTGTTTATGGACCTACGAAGGTCATAGATGTAAGGATTACTCATGAAGTTACTTTTCCGTCACCATTATAACTGCACATGGTGACTAAGCAAGGACTACATATCCCATCTTCTTCTTCTTGTGCCATATCCGTCATCAGATGTTGGCGATCGTGCTGACGATCCTATTTTTATCAACAGCCACACAAAAAATTGCTTTGGAGTTTTCTCCAAACATATTCAAACAAAGATGATTAGGGGACTGGAGGATAAAACATATGAAGAATGGTTGCAGGAACTCGGTATGTCTAGTTTAATGAAAAGAAGGACCAGGGGAGACATGAAAGCAGTCTTCCGATATCTCAGGGGCTGCCCCAAAGAAGAGGGAGTCAAGCTATTCTCCAAAGCACCTGAGGGTAGGACGAGAAGCAATGGGTGGAAACTCATCAAGGAGAGAAGCAACTTAGAACTAAGGAGGAATTTCCAGACAGTGAGAACAATGAATCAGTGGAACAACTTGCCTCCAGAAGTTGTGAATGCTCCAACACTGAACGTTTTTAAGAAGATGTTAGACAACCATTTGTCTGAAGTGGTGTAGGGTTCTGTTCTGTCCCCTCCCACGAGTAGCCTTGCAGAGGCTCAAATAGCCCGGTAGTAACAAACACAGGCTAGAGAGATTGAAGCTGGCCCTTTAATAAATAGTTCTCTTCCAAAGCATATATCAGTCCAATAGTTACTGGGCAATGTTCCAAAGGTCTTGGCAGACAGCCAGCAGGCTAATGCAGGAATGTAGACTCTTGTCAAAACTCCAAACTAACAGTTGTAACTCCACTGCATCCAAAACGCCAACAAATTGTACACTACGCCTTTCCAGTCCAGTCACACCCCTTTTATACTTTGTAGGGTGTGGCCCTACGTCTCCTGACCACACCTCTTGGGACATGGCAATAGCTGTTCTCTACGACGTCTCCTACGTCTCTCTCTTGCATCCAATAGGGCTCCCCCTCAGCGTTACCGGCCTCTGTTTCCTCCTCAATTTGGCTGGGGTCCATAGGCACGTCAGCAACTGTCAGTTCTTGCTGACTCACCAGTGAAGACGGCCTCTCCGGCACATAGCTCGTGATAGCTTCCTCCTCCTCCATATCATCCTCCGAATCAGCATGCGAAGATAAATCAGCCTCCAGGGCCAGGGTCACAACAGGTTCCCTGCCTAAGCAGGAGGTTGGACTAGAAGACTTCCAAGATCCCTTCCAACTCTGTTATTCTATTTTATTCTATATCCCATCACTGAACACTAAACTCCTATAAGCTTTGTTGTGTGTGTGTGTCCACATAGGTGTGCATCTTGCGTTTGGAAGCTGGGCACCCAGCATGGGGGATTCATATGAAGCAAAAATGATGATAATGAGGTGATCAAAGCCTCATCTCTTTTATATATACGTTGTCAAGTGATTTGCCCCCCCCCCCCCCAAAAAAAAGCCTGAACTTTTCTGTTTAAACAGGATTTGGAGTCAAAAGCCTGTCCAAAAAAAAAAGAGTCCTCTCAGAAGTTAAAAGGAAACCGATTAGAAGGGATTACGAAATGGATTGATTTGGATTCTTTGATAAAAGCTTGTAAAAATTAACTGAAGGGCCTAGATCGTTGTGGGAGATTAGTGGAACTAAGTGCTTGGTTTCTACCCAGGCTCATAAATTAACCGCGGTCTATTAGCGGTCTATTTTCTGAAAATAAGTGTGAAAATACTAGAATGATGAAACGATGGCTTAGTTCAAATAATTATTTGGGGAAAATGAAGTGCGCTTATAGGTGGTTGCTAGCTCACTGGCCATTCATCCAGAGACTGTTTGAAGTTATGATGGTGCTGGAAAAATAACTTTAGGCCCATTTAGGACCATCATGGCATCCCTCAGTCGTATGATTGCCATTGTACTGAGTACATGGTATCCCATGCCTGACTGGTTGTCTTTCGCACCCTCTATCCCGGGATTTCAGGAATGATGGCCCTTTTAGAATTTGTGGACTTCAACTCCCAAAATTCCTAAGCCAGCCGTTCTGGGAGTTGAAGTCCACAAATTATAAAGGGGCCATTTTCCCCCACCTTTGCTTTACCCAGATTGGTTGGGGAGAAAGGGATTGCAAGAGACTAAGCTGTTTGCTCATCTACACAACAAAAGCTGTGTGATCATGCCGGCAACAGGGAAGACGCAGGAAAAGGAGAGACTGCTTAGAGCAGGGGTGTCAAACTGGCAGCCTGCGGGCCGGATGCATCATGCCCACCCCAGCTCTGCGAAGGGGGGGGGGAATCGCGATACGTCACCTGTGCCATAGGTTCGCCATCACGGACCTATAAGCGCACATCATTTTCCCCAAATAATTATTCAAACTAAGCCATCGTTTCATCATTCTAGTATTTTCAGAAAATAGACCGCGGTTAATTTATGACACCACAAGTTTGACACCGGTGGCTTAGAGAAATCACCTGCTCTCTCTCTCCTCTCCATTCCCTGCAAAGTGGAGAGATTGGAGAAGAAGGGATTGCAAGAGAGTACCGTACTGTAAACTGCTTGTGTAATGTGTCTCCAGCCCCAGCCCTGGGTTAAGGCACAATGACATTGCTTGTGATGTGTACACAAGACTGCAGGCAGGCCCTTGTGCATTTGAAAGGGCAAGGGAGGGGACAAGAGGCAAACAAAAGCCAAAAGTGTAAAATTGAACAGTCTCTTTTCAGCTGGTGAGCACAGTTGCAGTTCTGTGGTGTTCCATTTAGTTGTTGTGGCCCGTCAGTGGCCTGTGCGGATTGTAGCTGATACTGACAGCGAGGAGGCTGGTGTGGTGTTGCGCCACCAGCCTGTGCAGCTGGCACCTGAGTCAAAAAATGAGGTGGGTGGAGAAGATGTGGTGCCAGAGGCGGGGACTCAGCCAGGGCCTTCAGAACCTCCAGAAGCTCCTTTAAGTGAAGAGGACAAAGAGGAGGAGCTTCTTCTCGATGCACGGGCACACAGAGCTGCCAGAAGACAGGAGTGGCATCTCAGAAGGAGGTCTCCTCGAGAGTAAGGCTTGGGGCTAATTGGCCACTCTCTTAGCCTATTTAAGGAGGAACGCCACTTGCAGCAAACTGTAGGGAACAACTTTAGTTCAATCTCCTTCGCGTCTGGATTCTCTGCAAAATTGTTTCTGGGCTTTCTGCCAACCTTCGTAAGATTGTGATTACTTTATCTTTGGTTTTTGTAGGCTGTTAAGAAAGTTTATTAACAGCCTTTGTTTTGAAAAAGACTGAGTTATTTTAGTAAATTAAGTTTTGTACAAACTTTGTGTGTGCTGTGTTCTTTGGGATCCGTAGCTGGGGCAGAACAGTAGCGACCATTTGGCTTAGCAGTGGAGTTGTTACTGTGTTTCCCCCAAAACAAGACCCAGCTGGAAAATAAGCCCTCACATGATTTTTCAGGATGCTCGTAGTATAAGCCCGACCCCCAAAATAAGTCCCAGTTAAAATCATCAGCCAGATGACACATTTCACATTAAGCTCGGGCGGGACGACAGGCCGAGAGAGGCATTTTAGTACCGTATTTCCCTGAAAATAAGACCTAACCTGAAAATAAGCCCTAATGCGTCTTTTGGAGCAAAAATTAATATAAGACCCGGTCTTATTTTGGGGAAAACACGATAGTTCCAATTAAGTGTTGCTAAACGAAGACTACCCCGATATTACTGAAGAGTTGAAAGTTATCTCAGCCAACAGGGAACTGAACAAAAAGCTCCAGCTTTAAAATTGGGGAGAAGATGGAAGGGTGAATTATTTCAACTTGGCAATATCCTGCTGTTCCTGTGGACCCAGAGCAAAAAAATACACATCCAGGAAATGGAAGAATTCTCCAGAATGTGGAGTCACTTCCAAGTCAATTTGTAGCATGCAGCAGAGGTGAAATATATATTTTAACATTTGAGAGGCTTTTACTTGGAAGCTTGCTGAGCAAAAAAAAAAAAAAAAGGCGGACAGACAGGGCACCACTGCTGAGCAAGGATTAAATTCTCATGGAAAGCAAATGAATAATGTATGATTTTTCCCCCACCCATATAAATACACTTGGTGAGGATGATCGGTGATTCAGAGATGAGTAGCTGGGTTATGCAAAATTGGCTGGCGGGAACTTAAGAGCCTAGTTTTATGGTCTCACAAGTCGGTTTCCCAGGCTGGAGCACATATTCAACTCAACCAGCGCTATCAGTGAGGGAGGAATGGCTTCTGTCGCATACAGTAGTGACCAGAATGGTGGAAACCTTTTGGGAAAAGTGTATTTTGGAGGTTTGATGGCTAATAACAACCCTTTTTGGGTGGAGTTTCAAGATCATCCTATTCCACTGCTGGAATGGCCTGGGAATAGCCCAGACCTTCCCCCAATGGAAAATCTACAGAGCCGACTAAAGAAACTTGTTAGTCAGAAGCCACCCAGCAATAAAACCCAGTTAATAGAAGCCATCATTCAACCTTGGTTTCACATTAGAACAGCTGCAGAACTCAAAGACTTGGTTCACTCCATGGGAAGACGTTGTAAGGCCGTAAGAAGTTACTCCACTAAGTATTAACTGACATGGTGATCATTGTTGTATATCTCATTTTTTCTACGTGTTTCACTTTTCTTCTTTCTACTGTAACTGCTATTCTAATAGCAATTCCTTCCCATGTCACACCCATTCCTGCGTGACCTGCATTGGCTAGCGGTTGCCCTCCGGGTGAGGTTCAAGGTGTTGGTGATTACCTATAAAGCCCTACATGGCTTAAGCCCGGGGTATCTGGCGGATCACCTGCAGCCAGCAACAGCTCCCCATCGCCCGGTGCACTCACACAGAGAGGGCCTACTTGGGGCTCCGTCGGCCAAGCAATGTCGGCTGACGGCCCCTAGAGAGCGAGCCGTCTCTGTAGGCGCACCTATCCTCTAGAATCAGCTTCCCTTGGAGCTCCGGGTGGCCCCCGACCTTCGCTCTTTCTGCCGTGACTTTAAAACATGGTTGTTTCGCCAGGATGGCCTGGACTGAAGGGGTTTTAATGGGAATTTTAGATTCTTTTATTGTTTGAATTTTAATATGGACTAGTTGTTGCTTATTGCTGTGAGGTGCCCTGAGTCCTTGTGGAGAAAGGGCGGCACATAAGTCTGATAAATAAATAAATAAATAAATAAATAAATAAATAAATAAATAAATAAATAAATAA
>WNWU01000075.1:2002893-2018090 GCA_012654045.1 Ptyas mucosa
TCTATTCTATTCTATTCTATTCTATTCTATTCTATTCTATTCTATTCGTTCTCACTGTTAGAAAATTTCTCCTTAATTCCAGGTTGCTTCCTGTATTGATGCATCTACCTACCTATTTTATCAATCTGTCTGTCTGTCTGTCTGTCCACCTACCTTGATCTAATTTATTGTCCACCCATCTTGCCATAGGGCTACTCTAGGCAGCTTACAACAGTAGAACGTAAAGTTATTAAAAATGTAAAAAACAAAACAATAGTAAAACAATAAAAAACTAAAATAATGGAAGTACACCAATATGGTGGGAAGGGAGCGGAATGGGCCTAGGGGAAGTGGGGTCTAGTAGGCGAAGAGCCAGCCCCAGGTTTTAGGAAGCTTTATTAAGGGAACAGTAAGTAAGGATCCAAGAATTCCAGCAAGAGAATTATTTTCAATTACGACCCAATATAGTTTATCTCTACTCCGGGTGGGAGAGTTTCTCACAATCTTACAGCGCAGGAGCAAGGCGACAGGTCTCTTTGCCGATAAAGAGGAAGTGCACAGCTGTGTGATGTTTACACAACAATCAGTTGGAATAATTATCAGTCTGAAAACCAATGTTTATGCCTTGCACGGTGCAATTTAATAGACCATGTGGAAGAAAAAAAATTTGGGGGGGAAGGCTGTTCCACCTCGACCAGAGGCCATTTGAAATGTCCAAATTAGGCAATAAAATGTTTGGAGCAGGTCCCATCACTCTTCTTTCCCAACCTTCTCCACGGCTCTACATGCTCAGACAAAAATGCTTCCGGAGCCGATTGAGTTGCAGGCCATATATGCATCTCCCTCTCCAAGAAAATAGCCTCTAAATACGATATACAGTCCTGTAGTGAGCATTTATCTACCTGTTTCTCGCAAGGGCCAGACAACGAGAGCATCGCTTTGCGGGCCAGAATGCCTGACGGGTTGCGTTTTTTATCACCGGGGGCCCCTGGAAGATTTGCAGAGCTCACTTAACAGGGTCAAAACTCAGGGTCAACAAGAAAGGATGCCCTGACCAGACAACAGCAGACACCTCAAATGCTGTCTGCGCCAGCCTTTGTGCAGCCTATCAAAGACTCTGATTGAGATTAGATTAGATTAACAGAATTGGAAGGGACCTTGTAGGTCATCTAGTCCAACCCCCTGCCCAAGCAGGAGGCCCTACACCATCCCCGACAAATGGCAGTCCAGTCTCTTCTCGAAAGCTTCCAGGGATGAAGCTCCCACAACTTCTGAAGGCAACTTCTGTTCCATGGGTTGATTGTTCTGTCAGAAAATGTCTCCTTATTTCCAGGTTGAATCTCTCCTTGGTCAGTTTCCATCCATTATTCCTTGTCTGGCTTTCGGGTGCCTTGGAAAATAGCTTGACTCCCTCCTCTCTGTGGCAGCCCCTCAAATATTGGAAGACTGTGATGATGTCTCCCCTGGACCTTCTCTTCACTAGACTAGCCATGCCCAGTTCCTGCAACCATTCCTCTATATTTTAGCCTTCAGTCCCCTAATCATCCTGGTTGCTCTTCTCTGCACTCTTTCTAGAGTCTCAACATCTTTTTTTATAGCGTGGTGACCAAAACTGGATGCAGGATTCTAGGTGTGGCCTTACTAAGGATTGCGCCTGTGCGGGCGGGGGCAGGCCCACCTGCAGGTCGCTATTATCGGTTCTCCCAAACCAGTCCAAACCGGCTGAATACCACCTCTGCCCTATAGGAATCTGACAACAGCCAATAGAATACATGTTCTTGCACAGGAACAGGAAGCTCAAGTTCAAAGCCCGAGAGAAGGTCTAAAAAACCCCTCACTCTCTACTCCAAGTGGTCAGCTGCCCAGGACCTCAAACCACCATGTGGTTCTGCTTCATCATGAAACCATCTTTCCCATCAGGAACTTTCATTAGGGTTGATCACAGCTGCCTTGTTTTCTTGTGAGGTGCAACTCAGGAGTTGGAGATGTTACTCGTCTGGTTTAGACATCTTATTGGTGCCCTCTCTGGAGCTAATCTTAAAAAAGGATTGTCAATGTGTCTCCGAACTGATTGCTGCGTGTTAAAAATGCATATATTCCCCAATAAGTGGAATCTATCAAGACATCGAGAACATCCTTTTCTTCCTTTCTATGGCTGACCTAGATACTGCAACAGCTAAGGCTTAAGTAGCTCACCTAGATTATTGCCAATTTGGCTCAGTATAAGTCTTCACAGTCAACTAATAAAATAATCTTTGCATAAAGTGTTCAATCTGCATAATGCATTCTGCTCACAGTGAACTCCATGAATTTAAAAGAGGCTTTTTTTCCTAGCCTCGGCCGCCGCTTTTCATTTTAAAAGCTTTGCTGTAAACCATTATCTACACGTATAAACTATACCCAGAAATCACAGCACAGGACCCAGACCTTCTATTATCATCATCGCAGAATGGAAGAGCTGAAAGAAATGAACGCAAGATAAAATGATTTTTTAAAATGAATTCAGCACCAATGGAGTTCGGTCGACTAAATTTTTATTTTATTTGCTCACTGCTTTTAAGTGTGTATGTTTGCTTTAAAAGATACCTCTTTACGCAGGGGTGAAATGTAAAATTTGTTACTACCAAGTAGTAGTTCTGTGGGCGTGGCTTGGTGGTGGTGGGGGTAATGTGACTGGGTGGGCGTGGCCAACTTTTTTTTTTTTTAAACTTTTCAAAGCATTTTTTTCTACAACCTCTTCGGCCGAAGAGATTGCAAAAAAATGCTTTGAAAAGCCTCTGCCGATCAGGCAACTCAGCTGGGATCGTCAGAGGCTTTTCAAAGCATTTCTTTAACCACCTCTTTGGCCGAAGAGGTTGCAGGAAAAAATACTGAGCTGCGCGATCATCAGAGGCTTTTTTTTAAACTTTTAAAAGCATTTTTTCACATTATATCTTGAGTTTTTCCTAGCCTGGTGCCCAGTATATCCAGAGAACACCATATAGTATTTAAAAGTATTTAAACGCATGCGCAGAGAGTCCCCACTTTTTTTTTTTTGTTTCCTCCATGTGCCCCAGAGTAATAAGACATCCCTGTAAATATGGCCAAGCACTTATTTCGGGGTTCAAAAAAATATAAAACAGTGTCTTATTTTCGGGGAAACACAGTTTCTTAGCAATTTTACGTTGTATTTGAAGCAGGGGTGAAATGCTCCCGGTTCGAACCGGATTACCCGATCCGATAGCAATGGTGGCGAGTGGTTCGGAGAACCAGTAGCAAAAATCCCTGTGCTCCCCCCCCCCCCATGCCCAGCTGAGCCGCACAATCATCAGAAGCTTTTTTTTTTTACTTTTCAAAACATTTTTTCTACAACCTCTTCCGACAAAAAAATGCTTTTAAAAGTTAAAAAAAAAGGCTCTGATGATCGCGCGGCTCAGCTGGGATCGTCAGAGGCTTTTCAAAGCATTTTTTTCTGCAACCTCTTGGCCCAAGAAGTGGTAAAAAAAATGCTTTGAAAAATCTCAGCTGAGTTGCCTGAGCGGCAGAGAGACTTTTCAAAGCATTAGAAAAAATGCTTTGAAAAGTTTTTTTTTTAAAGTTGGCCACGCCCACCCAGTCACATTACCACCACCACCAAGCCACGTCCACAGAACCGGTAGTAACAAATTTTACATTTCACCCCTGATTTGAAGGGTTCTTTTACGTGCATTCTTTCATCAGGATTTGAGACTAAAATGGGAGTCAATCAAACCCTTCAAGTGAACAAAAGAATGAATGACTTGTTGCTCTTAAGAGCCCGTACAATAAGAACAGAAAGAAGCTTTAAAGAGACCTGAAAACCGTTTTCCTACTAGCACCAGTCTCCATTACGTGCACACCAATATTTACTGTTCTGTTTTGGCCTCTAGTCAAAGCAGACTAGAGTTTGCCGGTTCTGCAAAAAACAAAACAAAAAACCCGTGGAATGCATTTTACCAGAAGCAAAAACGAAGATGTGCAAGAAGGACATTTCCAAATTGCAGCCTTCAAATTCCACCCTTTCCCCATTTCCAGAGATAGCAAATTGATGGCCCTTAACAATTAAGAACAAAAAGTGATCTAACTAAAATGGCGTAGACACTTTCTTTATATCGTCCCTAGAAGGTTTCAGAATTGGGCCAAGCAATACATAAGCAAGCTCCGAAGGAAGAATCCATTGATGCTATTCCCAAGGGCCAAAAAAAAAATATATCTTGTCTGGAACATTCCCGATTTCACGGTTTGAGGGCCTCCCAGAAAAAAAATACAAATCTATGAAGCTACAGCGCAATGGCTCCTGAAAGAAAACGACACACGATTCGAGACTCGCAATCTCTGCGCGGAAATAAAGTCAACGGAAGGAGAACTAGGCGGGCTGAATAGGCGGCAATGGGTGCCCCCCCCCCACTTTGTTTTTATCCTACCTAACCAGTAATTTATTCTCCTACTATTTATATTTGTCTGCTTGAAAGATACACAGTCTCCATTCCTTGCCTAGACTTGCATCCCATCAGTCATTGGATTGGTTGAGACCTTGGTCCTTACCCAGTGGTGAAATTCAAATGTTTTTACTACCAGTTCTGTGGGTGTGGCTTGTTGAGCGTGGCAGGGGAAGGATATTGTAAAATCTCCATTCCCACCCCACTCCTGGGGGAAGGATATTGTAAAATCTCCATTCCCACCCCACTCCAGGGGAAGGATACTGCAAAATTCCCATTCCCTCCCCACTCCTGGGGAAAGGATATTGCAAAATCCCCATTCAGGGGAAGGATGCTGAAAAATCTCCATTCTCTCCCCACTCCTGGGGGAAGGATACTGTAAAATCTCCATTCCCTCCCCACTCCCGGGGAAGGATACTACAAAATACCCATTCCCTCCCCACTCCTGGGGGAAGAATATTGCAAAATCCCCATTCCCTCCCCACTCCAGGGGAAGGATACTGCAAAATCCCCATTCCGTTCCGACTCCTGGGGGAAGGATACTGCAAAATCCCCATTCCCTCCCCACTCCAGGGGGAAGGATATTGCAAAATTCCCATTCCCTCCCCACTCCTGGGGAAAGGATATTGCAAAATTCCCATTCCCTCCCCACTCCTGGGGAAAGGATATTGCAAAATCCCCATTCCAGGGGAAGGATGCTGAAAAATCCCCATTCCCTCCCCCACTCTGAGGCCAGCCAGAGGTGGTATTTGCCGGTTTTCCGAACTACTCAAAATTTCCGCTACCGGTTCTCCAGAATCTGTCAGGACCTTCTGGATTTCACCCCTGGTCCTACCTGTGCCAACATGGCCTCAGTTTGTATATTCTCTCAGTTCTGATATCTCTCCCCTCCCATCTCCGTATGCACAAAGAGCCTCTGTGTTGCAACAAGGTATTCTTAAAACATCAAGTACAGAGGGACAAAATGAGAAACATGCAGTGTGGATATAAATTTCAACTCACTCTAAGATTTCCGATATGAATTCATACTGAACGAGTCCAGCAGGGAACAAGGTAGAAGCACAGGCTCCGAAATTGTAGAAGGCTTGGGTGATGTCCTTCAGCTCCGGGCACCAAAGACCAGCGTCTGCTAAGAAGAGAAAGAAAGGGTTGAGATCTGTAGACCAAAAAGGGACAAGAGGACAACTTGTGATTGGATTTCTAGGTTTACTAGCAGTTTGGGGGTAAATATTCCTCATCATACCCAGAGTTATTCTTCCAAGTGTGGGAAGAAATATCCATCTGGTTCAGTTCCAAGCCGGGAGAAAAGAAACTGGAAAAACGGAGGCTGATTGGAAAGATGGTTTAATGATGGAGCAGAACCACATGGTGGTTTGAGGTCCTAGGTAGCTGACCACTTGGAGTGGAGAGTGAGGGGTTTTTTATACCTTCTCTCAGGCTTTGAACTTGAGCTTCCTGTTCCTGTGCAAGAACATGTATTCTATTGGTTGTTGTCAGATTCCTATGGGGTCACGTTTGTTTGAGTTCCCGGTTTGGTTGAAGTTTACAGGGTGATGCAACATCCTTAGGAGATTGCAATGCAGTGGGGCTCTGTGTCTTCTGCTAAGTGGTCCTATTATGTCCTGAAGGACCATGTCTTAATCGCATCACTGCAGCTGTTGAGCTAGTAACATTGTGGTCAGGTGAATTTGACTTCCCCATTGACTCTTGCTCGTCGGAAGGTCACAAAAGTTAATCTAATGGCCCTGGGACACTGCAACCATCATAAATATGAGTCAGTTGCCAAATTTTGGCATTCCCCTTGGAGATCCTGCAATGGTCTTAAGTGCGAAAAATGGTTTTAAGTCACTTTTTTCAATGCTGTTGTAACTTTGAAAGGTCATGAAATAAACTCTTGTAAATCAAGGACTACGTAACAGATATATACATATGTAGAAGGTATATAAATATGTTGGCAGCTGTGATTCCACAGTCAGGGCAAAAGTACGCCGTTCATAGGTTGCAGATTTTTCATATCCTAGAAGGAAGTTTCTCCCAGCCCTAGGAAAAGGTGATTTTTGGAACAGTTCTGGAAGAGACCCGGGCTTTTTGCATCGACCCCATGTTCTGCCAAGGAACGGTGTCTCCATCGTTTCCCCAGGGCCCATTTAAACTCTGCTTTCATAATGAAGCATGAAAGCAATTGTGATACCAGCTGGGCAAAAGCAAAGAAATAGAAGACAGGTAAGTCATCCCTTCATTCATCCCACGGTGCTGAAAAGCTTCCTTCCCTCTGTCATATTTCTTCCTTTAAAAAGTGTAATGCATAGAGTGGTTAAAAACAACACTGCTTAAGCGGCAAGCCACGGGCCAGAGCAAGGGTCTCCATTCCACCTTGGCAACTTTAAGCCTGGCGGATTTCAACTCCCAGAATCCCGCCAGCCAACAAAGCTGGAAGACTTCAATTCCCAGAATTCTAGGAGTTGAAGTCCACCAAACTTAAAGTTGCCAAGGTTGGAGACCCCCAAGCCAGAGTATGCCCTCCTTTCACACACGCCTCGCTGTGGAGTCAAAGAAACGTCGATGAGAACAGCAGATGTTATTTCTGCACTGATACGTAACATGAAGCGTAACCAACTTCCCTCATTACAGGTGCAATTTGCTCCTCAGGAAGCTGTTTATTCCATTTTTGCACCAACCACATTCGCCGAGGGCAGCTTATATAACTCCTTCCGGAGCCCAGACATGAGAAATCACAAACCGAGACCTTTCTAGTCGTAGCAAGCCAAAGGAAATTAAGGTGCTGCTCCCACACAGATGAAGGAAAGATCAAGCTAGGAGTCCCAAAAGTGCTTTTCTTTTCTTTTTTTTCCAAGAGGCAACTGGACTTTCTGGTTTTTCTTTGAAGGAGTTTCGCTTCTCATCCAAGAAGCTTCTTCAGTTCTGACTGGATGGTGGGCAATGGAAGGATTTATACTCCTTGCAGACAGCTGGTCATTTGCATCCTTTTAGAGGGTCGTTGAGGCCACCTGAAGGTTTCTCTGTGTCTCTAACACAATGTCTTAGTTTTATCCTTGGGGTGGGCAAGCAGAAGCTTGTCCACCCCAAGGATAAAGCACCCAGACAGAAACTGATCGACGTGGTATATGCAGTAGAATGCAGTGAGCCATCTGCAGATCTGTACATTGGGGAAACAAAACAACCACTTCACAAACGCATGGCATAACATAGGAGAACAAACCCATCAGGACTAGTTTCAACAGTCCATCTGCATTTAAAAGACACAGGCCACTCTTTTGAAGACAACAAAGTCCATATTTTGGACAGAGAGGACTGCTGGTTTGAAAGAGGGGTCAAAGAGGCCATCTAGGTCCAAATTGAGCAGCCCTCTCTCAACAGAGGGAGGGGATATGACATCATCTATCTCCAGTCTACAACACAATGCTTCCAGCAGTTCCAACAAGGCTCTACACCCATTTGCACCATGCAGGTGACCCTGACGGCACAGATAAACCTCCAAGTGGCCTCAACAACCCTCTAAAAGAATACAAATGACCAGCTGTCTGCAAGGAGTATAAATCCTTCCATTCCCCACCATCCTGTCAGAGCTGAAGAAGCTTCTCGGATGAGAAGGAAAATGTCTTCAAAGAAAAAAACCAGAAAGTCCAGTTGCCTCTTGGGGAAAAAAGCATCTTTGGGACAACCATGACCTGGATGACTAGGAGGTCACTCATTCAAGGTCACAGCTAGTCGTGTGAAGATTGGGGCTGCAAAGAGTCATGGGTATTCATTGCTGGCCGAGATCTTTGGTCCACTGATTTTAAGTGCTTCGGGGAATGAGCCAAGGTAGCAATTTCATAGCTTCCCACGGTGCCAGGAGGTTTGACTCAGAAGGTTCGTCCAGCTGCCAGTGGGACGGCACAAACATAGCTGCCAGCATCTTCTCTTGCTGCTTTGGGTTCTCGCTGGGCACCGTGTGGAAGAGGCCAAGATGCCCCTTGGAGAGATTGGACTGGGGAAATGAATGCGAGGAGGGGATGCCAAAGTGCCTTAGAGTCTTAGCTACGGAGGGGAGGAGACTCCAAAGAGAGATGGATGGGGAGGGGCTGCCTTGCTCGGCAAATGCCCGAAAAAACTCTGCAAAACTCTTCTTTGCAAGGTGTCATCTCAAGCTGGAGCTAATCCGAAACTTAATCAGCTTAGCTTTTTAAGCCCCGGGATGTCACAGGGAGGTGCAGGGAAGCAGCCGCAGATAAAGACCTCTTAGGGGAGATTTCCACCCAAATTCTGGAGCCTGACAGTCTGTTTTCTTCATCTCTTCCCTTTGGCTGGAGACGTTGATCACCTGGCGGGCCTCTCCAGGTGACTTCAACACTCCCCGGGCCGGATTATCAGAGAGAAAGGGGATCTTCAGCCCAAACCTCTGCTTTGCTTTGCAAGCCGTCTGTTCGGTTGAACAACTTTTCCAAATGGAGAGGGAGGAGGAGGAGGGGAAGAGGGAGGGGAGAGAGGGATAATGGGAGGAGGGGATGGGGAGAGAGGGATAATGGGAGGAGGAGGAGGGGAAGACCGGGAGAGGGAGGGTAGAGGCGGAGGGGAAGTAGGGAAGAGAGGGCGCAGGAAGAGGAGGGGAGGGGATGGGGAGGGAGGGGCAGTGGGAGGACAGGGAGGAGGAGGAGAAAGGGAGAGGGAGGAGGGGAGGAAGGGAGCAGTAAAAGGAGGGTAGAGGATGGGGGAGAGAGGGGTAATGGGAGGAGGAGGATGGGAAGAGCAGGAGAGGGAGGGTGGAGAAGGAGGGGAAAGGTAGGGAAGAAGGGGAGTAGGAAGAGGAGGGGAGGAGATAGGGGAGGGAGGGACAGTGAGAGGAGAGGGAGGAGGAAAAAAGGAGAGGAAGGAGGGGAGGAGGGAAAAAGTAGGGGAGAGAGGGAGCAGGAAGAGGAGGGGAGGGGGAGGGACAGTGGAAGGACAGGGAGGAGGAGGAGAAAGGGAGAGGGAACAGGGGGATGGGAAAGGGTAGGGGAGAGAGGGATGGGATGGGAGACGGAGGGAGGGAGCAGGAAGAGGGTAGGGGAAGAGGGACAGTGGGAGAACAGGGAGAAGGAAGGAAGGAAGGAAGGAAGGAAGGAAGGAAGGAAGGGAGGGAGGGAGCTCCAGTCAAGAGATAGGTTCCCCTGTCCCTTTTCCTCCCTCACCTCATAATTACCTGGTGCCTGACTGGGTCCCATCCCATGCAATTTTGCAGATGCTGAACAGGGCGTGGCGAAGCAGCAGTAAAGAGCTTCTGGGAATTTGGAAGGAAAATGGAAGATGTGGGGGAGACTGGGAGGCCCAGACCAAAACGCCTTTATCTGCCCCAAAAGACGAAGGAGACGGAGTGGGAGAACAGGGGAAACGGTGGAGGAGTTAAGATGGCGAGAAGCATTGCTTACTTATTCACAACACATCCGTCCCCGCTGAGCTTCCATGAATCTCCGTGCCATAATAAAATAAGCTTGTACAGTTAATTGTGGAATAGGACGTAACGGTTATAAATGTTGAAATATATTAGAAAGGAAAAAACTTTAGAAAACGCCTCAATGACAAGTAGAGGGTCACCATTTATCTAGTGCCAAGGATAAATAAAACGTTGCAAATAAAGTTGGCGCATGCATTGCAGGAGGCAAGCCGACCTAGAAAATGATGGTTTGTGCATCGAGGGGAAACCATGCCGAGACCATCTTAGCTTTCTGCTGATGACACAGATTGTTACGGCATGTAAAAGAGACGGGGCTTCAGTTTATTTATTTATTTATTTATTTATTGGTTCGATTTATATGCCGCCCTTCTCCGGAGACTCAGGGCGGCTTACAATGCGTTAAGCAATAGCCTTCATACTTTTGTATATACCTGCTTAGTAGGGGTTACGGGACCCCCCTAAGCGATGTTCTTTTTTATACAAAGTCAGCTTATTGTCCCCCACAATCCGGGTCCTCATTTTACCTACCTCAGAAGGATGGAAGGCTGAATCAACCTTGAACTTGGTGAGATTTGAACTCGCAGTAATTGCAGGCAGCTGGTGCTAGTTAACACTTTAGTCTGCTGCACCACCAAGACTCACTAGTTGTGGCCACTATCTTGACTGTTTTGGCCCCACCTCTTGTTCAGGTATAATATATAATAATATATAATAATAGCCCTTAGACTTATATACCGCTTCACAGTGGTTTACAGCCCTCTCTAAGCGATTTACCAAGTCCGTGTATTGCCCCCAACAATCTGGGTCTTCGTTTTACTGATCTCGGAAGGGCTGAGTTGATCTTGAGTCAGTCAGAATCGAACTGCAGGCAGTTGGCAGATTTAGCCTGCAATACAGCACTCTAATCACTGGGAGGGAGGGAGGGAAGGAGGGAGGAAGGAAGGAAAACAGCAATAGCACTTATATACCGCTTCATAGTGCTTTACAGTCTTATCTAAGCGGTTTACAGAGTCAGCCTCTTGCCCCCAACAATCTGGGTCCTCATTTTACCAACCTCGGAAGGATGGAAGGCTGAGTCAAGGTTGACTCAGCCTTCCATCCTTCCGAGGTAAGATTCGAACTGCCAAATTGCAGACAGCAGAAGTCGCCTGCAGTACTGCGCACCAACCACTGCACCACCGCGGCTCATGCATAATTCCACGCAACAGCTTTCCACTCAGAAACATACGTTTGCTTTAATCCAGGGGAGTCCAACCTTGGTGACTTTAAGGCTTGTAGACTTCAATTCCCAGAATTCCCCAGTCAGCCATGCTGGCTGGGGAATTCTGGGAGTTGAAGTCCACAAGTCTTAAAGCAGCCAAGGTTGGACACACTTGATTTAATCTTTCCTGGGATTATTGCCTCATTAGATTTCCCCAACATCACCCAAGAACTCAACGGGCCACTTGCCAGGATGCCAAACTCAAAGATTTCATCTAGCATGAAAAATCGCACAAGATCTGACACTCGCACAGCAATGAGGACATTCTCAAACGAGAAAAGAAAACAACTCCTGGAGGAGGGGACCCAGATGCCCTATCCCAAAAGGGAAATGTGGTGCCACTCCCTGACTCATGGCTTGTTTAACAATAATGCACTGACTAAGCTCCAATTAGCCCATACACAATGTTCTGAGTCGAAACCACATTATAGTTTAGTGCAGGAATCCCAAGCCGTTCGGGGTCATTGGACACATTTGGCATTTTGAGAGCATGTTATGAGCATTCCCACACAATGGTTGGTGAAAAACTCATAGACCAGAAGGCAGACAAAGCACGCTTGACTTTTCTAAAAATACGACGCTCAGATATTTTTGTAAAATACCAAGTCAGGCACAAGGCAGGGTTTTGTTTTGTTGTTGAGAAAGAAAGATTCTAATAATTCTAATTCTAATTCTAATTCTAATTCTAATTCTGATTCGCTGCCCTTCAAGCTACCTGCATTGTTTTGATTTGTGCTATTGGTGGTCCATTTTGGGTACCAGCCTCCCTCTCCTCTAGCATCACTCTTACAAAGCCCTGAGTCCCCAATCCAAAAGCTCGCAAGCTTTCTCCTCTGTAATTTAACCCTGGGGAGCGAGAAGCCTTTGGACTTTGCAGGTTGGATGCAGCGGGTAAATATTTTAAACTTGCTCCCAAATCCTGTTGCAAATTTGTCCGAGGCTTTTTTCGGTTTCATGGATGCTTCTGGGCTGCACTGATTGAAGAGCTCGAGTAATACTTTCTCCAGCTGGCCAAAGCTGTTGCTTTCCAAATGTTTATTGCTCACGCTCTTCACCCCTCTACAAGAATGATGACCCTACAGAGAACGAGAGCTAAAAAACCCCATATCCGGTAAACATGCCCACTCCCTCGTAGCTCTTGCGGTGAAATTGCACTTTCCTGAAATCGAAGGAGGAAATGGGAAGAACATCTCTTCCTGCACTGAGAAAGCCATTAGAGCATCTCTGTGTCCCTAGTCTACTTTTCCATCTGCTGGAGGAACCTGGGCCTGGATACTGGTGCCCACACGGTCCTCGACAGGATGGAGAAGTCTCGTGGGAGCCCAGGATGCCCATGTTTGATGTGTCTTCAAGAACACGTCCCTCAGACCTCAGGTTAGTGGGTTATTGGATACTGTTTTAGTGGTGTACTGACCTAAAGGTAAAGGTTCCCCTCTCACATATGTACTAGTCATTCCCGACTCTAGGGGGCAGTGCTCATCTCCGTTACAAAGCCGAAGAGCCAGCGCTGTCCGAAGACATCTCCGTGGTCATGTGGCTGGCATGACTCAAAGCCAAAGGCTCACAGAACACTGTTATCTTCCCACCAAAGGTGGTCCCTATTTTTCTACTTGCATTTTTTACGGGCTTTCAAACTGCTAGGTTGGCAGAAGCTGGGACAAGTCACGGGAGCTCACTCTGTTACGCAGCACTAGGGATTCGAACCGCTGAACTTCTGACCTTTGGATCGATAAGCTCAGCGCCTTAGACACTGAGCCACCGGTCCCTAATTCTAACCTAGGATCCCTTAAAAAGCAGGAAGCAGTTTTTTGGTCCCAACAAAACCTCTTATTTACACGACTGTGAATTACTTTCATTCACAGTCAGCAAGGCCTGGCAAACAGTTTTTCAAAGGAATATTTATCAACACAAACCTTATCTCACTTGGAAAGCTGCCAGATAACTAGTTTCCAAATGCAGAGTAAGGCAAAACTTGGCACAGAGTCTCTTAAGAGTCACAAACAGAACTTTCCACTCGTGAAATGACCGACCAATCGAATTGTTTCCTGCAAAAGCCCTCTCCCTGTTCACTCCTCTTTTGTTTCCTATGGGAGGGACCAATCATCTCCAAGGTGTGGCTTTACTCCAGAGTCGACCCTGCTTTCTGATTTGTTCTTGTCTTCTGGCAGCTCTGCGCAAGCGCACACTGGGAACGGGCTCCAGCTGTTCATCTGCCTCACTGTCTATCTCCATCTCTGCCTCGGATGCAGAGCCCTCGTCCGAGCTTTACCCAGTCCCCAGGACTGGCCCAGGTTCCTCCCCAACCTCCTCACTATCTGACTCTGTTGCCAGCTCCGTTGGCCACCAGCGGGACACAACAAGTGGGCTTTTCACTGGAATAAATTGGAATAATAGAATACAGAATAGAGCTGGAAGGGATTTTGGAGGCCTTCTAGCCCAACCCCTAACCAAGCAGGAAAGCCTATACCATTTCAGACACATGGTTATCCAGTATCTTCTTTAAAAGCCTCCAGTGATGGAGCACCACCAAGTTCTGGAGACAAGTGGTTCCACAAACGGGTTCTCACTGTCAGGAAATTTCCACTTAGTTCTAAGTTGCTTCTCTCCTTGATGAGTTTCCACCCATTGCTTCTTGTCCTGCCTTCAGGTGCTTTGGAGAATAGCTTGACTCCCTCTTCTTTGGGGCACCTCCTTAGACACTGGTATCATGTCATCCTTGGTCCTTCTTTTCATTAAACTAGACACTGGAGAAGAGCCTAATGCTGGGAAGGATTGAGGGCAAAAGAAGGCAGCGACGGCAGAGAACGAGGTGGCTGGATGGAGTCACTGAAGCACTCAGTGTGAGCTAAATGGACTCTGGGGCATGGTAGAGGACAGAAAGGCCTGGAGGAACGTTGTCCATGGGGTCGCGATGGGTCGGACACGACTTCGCAACTAACAATAACAAAGACATTCCTGCAACTATTCCTCATTCTTCAAGAACATATCTCTTAGTGGGGTTATTATTGGACATTATTTTTAGTGCGGTTTTCACTGGAATAAGTTATGGTCGGCTGCAGCCCGTTTCCTGCTCGCTACCTCCCAGTGGCGCTTAAAACATGAGACACTAAGCAATTGTTTCTCTAGGACACACTCCAGGTAGCTCTGAGGGCTGCATATCGTGATTTCCAGATAGGCAGATAGTACGCCTGGTTTTAGCCATTAGAGCATCAGTATGTGGAAGGGAGGAAGGGAGATTGAGGGGAAAGAGAATTGATGTAGCTCGGGGGGAATCAGTGCTTAGCATGTGACGCTGATGGAGAGGGACTGGAAGCTTCAGCGTTTGATGCTTCCTGTTCATCTGCACTCTTGTTTTACTCAGAACATATCTACACAAGTGTGGTCAAATTCCCAATGCGTAGGTGGCCTGTCAATCTGCCTGGCACAGAAGCTAGACCAGCGGTGTCTAATTCAAGGCCCTGAGGGCCAGATCTGGCCCGCGGGGCTGCCCTGGAAACAGCAAACGACTGTTTTGCTAGCCCTCTGCCAGTGAAAATGGAGCTCAGGAGGACCATGCGTGGCCCTCCCAGGCCGTTTCTGGCTGCGATGGTCTCCTGCAGCTCTCTGCCAGTGAAAACAGAACTCGGGGGGGCCCGAGCTCCTTTTTGCTGGCAGAGGGCTGTAGGAGGCTGTTGCAGCCAAAAACGGGGCACAGGGGAGTCGCGCATGCCCCCCACCCCCGAGCTCCGTTTTCACTGGCAAGCGGGCTAGCCAAACAAACTAAAAACAAAACAAAAGGAGAAATGTTTCCCCTTTTGCATTTGACACACAAGAAAGGACAGGAAAGGGAAAGAGGAAAGACAAAGGGAAAGAAGGAAAGATAGCAAGGAAGGAAAAATAAGGAAAGAGGGGAAGGAAGAAGAAAGGAGAAGGAAGAGAAGGAAAAAGAAGAAAAGGGAGGGAGGAGGGAGGGAAGGAGGGAGGGTGGGAGGGAGGGAGGGAAGGAAGGAAGAAGATAGATGTGGGAAAAAAGGAAGAAAGGAGGGAGGGATGGAGGAAGGAAGGAAGGAAGGAAGGAAGGAAGGAAGGAAGGAAGGAAGGAAGGAAG
>WNWU01000075.1:2021449-2035665 GCA_012654045.1 Ptyas mucosa
GAAGAGAAGAGAAGAGAAGAGAAGAGAAGAGAAGAGAAGAGAAGAGAAGAGAAGAGAAGAGATTAGCAGAATTGGAAGGGACCTTGTAGATCATCTACTCCAACACTCCCCCCCCCCACAAGCCCAAGCAGGAGATCCTACACCATTTCTGACAGATGGCAGTCCAGTCTCTTCTTGAAAGCCTCCAGGGGTGAAGCTCCCACCACTTCCGAAGGCAACCTGACTAGGTAGCTCAGTGGCTGAGCTTGTCAATCAGAAAAGTCGGCCATTTGGCGGTTCGAATCCCTAGTACAGGTCTCCTGCGTGAGCAGGGGGTTGGACTAGATGACCTCCAAGGTCCCTTCCGACCCTGTTATTGTTAAACTTCTGTTCCCTTGGCAAATTGTCCTCACTGTCAGATGTCAGGTGGACACCAGATCCCCATTGTGGGCACCTCTAAAGAGAAGGGCTCTCAAAGTGGCTCCCAACAACACTGTGGAAGCTGTTTGGATTCATTCAACCCCGAGTTAAGAGTGATGACAGGTGACATCAAGCAAACAGCAGACAAAGGAGGAGGAGGAGGTGGTGGTGGTACTGGCAGCTGTTACCTTCTTCCAGGACACTGGCCTGGATGTCAGCCCGAGTTTACCATCTCCCATCACTTCTATTCACTTTATTAAAAAGCTTGGGGAAAGAGAGCCGGCCAGCGACTGAGGAAAATCAATAGCTGTCTACAAAGAGATGTAAAGCCATTCACAAAATCAAGACATTTAAGCAAGAGGGACAAGGATCAATCCATACGAGTTATTGGACATTTTCTTTAACGGCACCCATTTTTTTCCCCGAACGCGCCCATTTTCCTATATATATATATATATATATATATATATATTGTTTTCTTAGGCTGGAAACACAGGGCAAAAATTTTCAAAACTGTTTCTTTATAAAAAATAAATAAATAAATAATCCTCCAGGAAATGAACAGTTGTCAATTCGTAGCAAATTGGGATGGAAGAAGACATTTTTCCCTGCCCAGGGAGGAAAGCATCTTTATTATAAATACAATTCCAGACTACTTTGGGGAGGGGGGGGAATAAATAGAAAAGCTATTCTTTACTTGGTGTATTAATAGATTGGCCACAATGTGCATTTCACTTATAGCGGGTGATGACTAACCTGCCGGCACCCATAATTCAATGTGCCCCCCCGCGCATGCGCATATGACCCCCCCCCCATGTGTCCCTGCATATGCCCACATAACCCCACCACTCATTTTGGGCCTAGCAGGCCTCCCTGCAGCCTCCTGGGCCCAAAAACAGGCCTTGGGTGTGACACCCCCCCCACACACACACCTCATTTTGGGGCTAGCAGGCCTCCCTGCAGCCTTCTGAGCCCGAAAATGGGCTGGGGGGGGGGGCACACCACACCCTTCATGTTCCGCCCCCACCCATGCATGCATGCATGTGCGACTGTTGTGGCCTGTCAGTGGCCTGTGCGGATTGTAGCTGATTCCGACAGTGAGGAGGCTGGTGTGGTGTTGCGCCAGCAGCCTGTGCAGCTGGCACTCGAGTCGGACAGTGAGGAGGCTGGAGAAGTTGTGGTGCCAGAGGCGGGGATTCAGCCAGGGCCTTCAGAACCTCCAGAAGCTACCTTAAGTGAAGAGAACGAAGAGGAGGAGCCTCTTCTCAATGCACAGGTGCGCAGAGCTGCCAAAAGGCAGGAGTGGCTCCTCAGGAGGAGGTCTCCTCGAGAGTAAGACTTGGGGCTAATTGGCCACTCCCTTAGCCTATTTAAGGAGGAACGCCAATTGCAGCAAGCTGTAGGAACAACTTTAGTTCACTCTCCTTCGCGTCTGAATTCTCTGCAAAATTGCTTCTGGGGCTTTCTGTCAACCCTAGTAAGATTAAGATGATTTATTCTTTGGATTCTTGCAGGCTGTTAAGAAAGTTTATTAACAGCCTTTGTTCTGAAAAAGACTGAGTTATTTTAGGAAATTAAGTTTTGTACAAACTTTGTGTGTGCTGTGTTCTTTGGGATCCGTAGCTGGGGCAGAACAGTGACTCCCCTGTGCATGCGCGTGCAACCCCCGCCCTCCCGTACATGCGCAAGCATCTCCTGCATGTGGCCCGCCCCCGCACATCCTGAAAATAAGCTGACTGGCGAGAGGCGCATGCGCGGTATAGCCAAGCTGGGCGACGGCTCACGTGCCTGCAGAAAGGGCTCTGTGTGCCATCTATGGCACGTGTGCCATAGATTCGCCATCACAGACTTATATACTGTTCTTCAAACAAGGCCAAACATTCGTTGAGAGAGTTTCCGAAACTAAAGGGAGCCCAACTCTAAAAGCAAACATTCAACGTTATGTATCTTTAAACCAGGAGTGAAATGCTCCCGGTTTGGACCGGATCGCCCGATCCGGTAGCGATGGAGGCGGGTGGTTCGGAGAACTGGTAGCAAAAATCCCTGCCTCCCCTCCCCATGCCCAGCTGAGCCGCACAATCATCAGAGGCTGTTTTTTTTAACTTTTAAAAGCATTTTTTCTACAACATCTTCAGCCGAAAAAATACCTTTAAAAGTTAAAAAAAAGAGAAGGCTCTGATGATCGCGCGGCTCAGCTGGGATCATCAAAGGCTTTTAAAAGAAAAAAACTCTTTTTTTCTTTTAAATGCTTCCGATGATCCAAGCTGAGTTGCCTGATCGTCAGAGGCGTTTAAAAGAAAAAAAAGCCTCTGCCGATCAGGCAACTCAGCTGGGATGGTCAGAGCCTTTTGAAAGCATTTTTTTACAACCTCTTCTCCAAAGAGGTTGTAGAAAAAATGGTTTTAAAAGTTAAAAAAAATAAAATTGGCCACGCCCACCCTGTCACATTACCCCCGCCACCACCAAACCACGCCCACAGAACCGGTAGTAACAAATTGTAGATTTCACCACTGCTTTAAACCATCATTGGACCTAACATTTGTACCAGAGTGATCTCAAAGCCAGCAAGTAGCAAAAAAATACTGGGAATTTTCCTACAGATCGATCGCCAGTATCGCTTTTCTCCAAGGAGCCATTCCAGATTTCTAATTGGGAGAGATATACAAATCGCGCTAAAAATGGTAGAGAGGTTCTCCAAGATTTTCGAGTTCTCCCTAAATTATTTTTCCTCCCCGAAAGGAAGTTTGGCACGGGAGATTCAGCGTGGAGGAGGGCCTGTGCAAAGAGCTGGCCTTGTTGAGTTCTTCCTCCAGACCTGCGATTCCGTGAACTCGGGCCAGGCTTGACAATTAGAAATAATGAGGCTGCCACTTCAGATAGCAGACGCTGAGAGGCAGGGAAGAAGGACCAAGAAAAAAAAGAAAACAAAACCAGAAGACAGACATATGTGTGCAGGGCTGCTGCCCTCAGCTGCGCAGGAAGACGTCGGTTGACAAGTGTGATAGCCAGATTTAACTGTCAGCCAGATTAGCTTCTGCAAATGATCCACAGAGAGAGACGCATTTCTTAGCCTTTTACTGCAGATTCTAGAAATGGGTTGGGTCTGGCTCGAACTATTTAGAAAAATCAGCAAGATTTAAGGTGGTTAGCAGAAGAAGTAGCGTTGTGTTGTGCCATCTGTTGCACAGTTAAGGCTGGCCTGGATGGGAGGGCTTCTGCGGTCTCGGGTGAATGCGGGTCTCTACGGGTTAGGGCAGGGGTGAAATGTAAAATTTGTTACTACCGGTTCTGTGGGTGTGGCATGGTGGTGGTGGGGGGGTAGTAATGTGACAGGGTGGGCGTGGCCAACTTGTTTTTTTTTTTAACTTTTCAAAGCATTTTTTCTAATGCTTGGAAAAGCCTCTGCCGATCAGGCAACTCAGCTGGGATCGTCAGAGGCTTTTCAAAACATTTTTTTTACCATCTCTTTGACTGAAGAGGTTGCAGAAAAAAATGCTTGAAAAAGCCTCTGACGATCCCAGCTGAGCCGCGCAATTTTTAAAAGCATAAAACTTTTAAAAGCATTTTTTCGTCAGAAGGGGTTGTAGAAAAAATGCTTTTAAAAGTAAAAAAAAAAAAAGCCTCTGATGATCCTGTGGCTCAGCTGGGCATGGGGGGTGGGGCGCAGGGATTTTTGCTACTGGTTCTCCGAATCACCCACCACCATCGCTACCGGATCGGGCAATCCGGTCCGAACCGGGAGCATTTCACCCCTGGGTTAGGGTCAAAAAAGCCAAGATGGCTGTTGCAATGGCCCAGTCTATAACCTACAGTCTACTGTCTACAGTCTGGAGTTCGATCCTGACCAGCTCAAGGTTGACTCAGCCTTCCATCTTTCTGAGGTCGATAAAATGAGGACCCAGATTGTTGGGGACAAAAGGCTGTAAACTGTTTAGAGACGGGCTGTAAGAGCCCTGTGAAGTGGTATATAAGTCTAAGTGCTATTGCTATTCCTTCCTTCCTCCCTACCTCCCTCCCAGTGCTTAGAATGCAGTTTTACAAGCTAATTCTGCCAACTGCCAGGAGTTCGATCCTGATCAACTGGTTCAAAATTAGCTCAGCCTTCCGTCCTTCGAGGTGGGTAAAATGAGGACCCAGATTGTTGGGGGCAAAAGGCTGACTCTATAAACCACTTAGAGTGAGATAAAGCACTACAAAGCAGTATGTAAGTCTAAGTGCTACTGCTACGAACGCTTTTGAGGGAAGGGGCGGGTGAGCCAGTTCACACTCACAAAAGAGGATAATTTGCTTTCTTGTGGAGCTGGGAGAGTCCTTCCTTCCTTCCTTCCTTCCTTCCTTCCTTCCCTCCCTCCCTCCCTCCCTCCCCGCTCCCTCCCTCCCTCCCTCCCTCCCTCCCCAAATCATGTTAAGCTATTTCAGGACTTCTACAATTTCATGTGTTTCCCGGCTCAAAATAGCAGCAACTGTGCTGCCAATTCTCAGCCATCACGGTTCCTCTGGGTGTCTTTTTCTATCAAAAGTCGACTTTGGGAATCACGCGTGGCTCTGAATAGCAATAGCAATAAGCACTTAAGACTTATATGGTTCTTGTAGTCTGCATTACTCCATTTGCACCGCTCAGGTGACCCTGGGGACACAGATAAACCCCCCAAGTGGCCTCAACGACCCTCAAAAAAGGATGCAAATGACCAGCTGTCTGCAAGGAATATAAACCCTTCCATTCCCCACCATCGGTCCGAACTGAAGAAGCTTCTTGGATGAGAAGCAAAACGTCTTCAAAAGAAAAAAACCAAAAATGTCCAGTTGCACCTTTGGGATAGTCTTGTATTAGGCATGAGCCCAGCTGGGTAGAGCTGGGCAGATCCGTCTCAGTTTAGGAATAAAGCAATGGCAAACCGTTCCTGAAATATATTGCCAAGAAAACAGCAGGACACTCTTTTGCCAGAAGCCAGAATAGGCTTGGAAGACATAAATGGAGCAAAGAAAGAAAGAAATCTTGGCTGAAGAGCCTTGCAATGATCACAGAAGTCTTAAACCTTTCCTTATTTTCTCTTCTGTGCTGCAAATAACAGGTATGCAGAAAAACTCACTGGCTCCACCTGCTTCCTTCCCTGCTTGGAATCCTAATTCTCACTTTGTGGCATGGCAGTTAATTGCTAAGGAGAAGAAGATCCAGCAGTAGCCCAGAGAAGATTATGGTTCCTTTGATTCAGACTTTTTCTGCCTGCCTGGATGTCTGTTTAGTTTTGGGAGTTTTTCCCCCCCTTTTCTCCTCCTCCCTCAAAGCTTGAAATGAGCAGAAGAGTGAAGGACACCGATAAGATGCTGGCTAAAATAAGCCGATTCCTTAGAGAAAGAGCGGAAAAGTGGGAAAGGATGCTGAGGAAAACACTGGTGGGTTTCGCTACAGACGATCCTCGGCTTACGACCACAGCTGAGCCCCGAATTTCTGCTGCTAAATGAGACATTTTTTTTGCCCCACATTAACAATCTTTCTTGCTACAGTTGTTAAGTGAATCGCTGTCATTATTCATTTGGTAACAAGGTTGTTAAGTGAATCTGGCTTCCCCACTGACTTTGTTTGCCAGAAGATCGCCAAAGGGGGGGAGGGGGGGATCACACGACCCCGGGGAAACTGCGATCGTCGTAAATACGAGTCAGTTGCTAAGTGCCTGAATTTTGATCACGTGACACTGGGGATGCTGCAACTGTCATGCATGCGGAAAGCGGTCATGAGTCACTTTTTTCAGTGATGTTGCAACTTTGAATGATCACTAAATGAACGGTTGTTAAGTTGAGGACTAGAATAGAATAGAGCTGGAAGGGACCTTGGAGGTCTTCTAGTCCAGCCTCCTGCTCAAGCAAAAGACCCTCTACCATTTCAGACAAATGGCTGCCCGGTCTCTTCTTAAAAACCTCCAGTGATGGAGCACCCACAACTTCTGGTGGCAAGCTGTTCCACTGGTTAATTGTCCTCACTGTTAGGAAGTTTCTCCTTAAATCCAGGTTGCTTCTCTCCTTGATTAGTTTCCATTCATTGTTTCTTGTTCTGCCTTCTGGTGCTTTGGAGAATAATTTGATCCCTTCGTCTTTGTGGCAGCCCCTCAAATAGTGGAATACTGTCATTATGTCAACCCTAATTCTTCTTTTCTTTAGACTAGCCAGACCCAAATCCCGCAGCCCTTCTTCATATGTTTTAGTCTCCAGGCCTTTGATCATCTCAGCTGCTCTTCTCTGAACTATCTGTAGTCCGTAAAAGGTTACCTTTCATACCTGGCCATTTCAGTTCCTAACACACCTGCCCTCTTGCAGACAGTGTTATATAGTGCCCATATTCTTCCCTCTTCAATATCATGGTGGATGTGCCATAAGGTAAGGGTGGGCAACTGTGGCCCTTTTACAACTGTGGACTTCAACTCCCAGAATTCCTGAGACAGCCAAGCTGGCTCAGGAATTCTGGGAGTTGAAGTCCACAGGTCATAAAGGGGCCATATTTGCCCACCCCTGCCATAAGGGCCACCCTCCCGGAAAGCCAAATGCAGCAACTTTTGCAAGCCTAGACCTGGGACCAGTATGAATTGAGGTCAAGCCTTTTATCCTTCCACCAGTTCAATCTGCTACCCACAGCTCCCTGCGGAAGTACCCTAAAGGCGTTCTCAGAAAAGCACAGCAAGGAGGGCTTACATCCCCTGGCCACTGTATAACACATCACTTGGAAGCCTTCTTCGGGATGAGGGTTACAGGATGCGGAGGAAAGGGAGGAAAATCAGCACCTTCCTCCTCCCATAATCCCCTTCCCCAGACATCCCATAACCAGCACACTAAAGAGTCTGGGATAAAACGTGTGGCAATCCCTGGATTCAGCACAGGCTGCCAGACAGCAGAATGAAAGCTTGAAGTGGTCAGAAGCATCTATGCCAGGGGTGTCAAACTTGACGCCCGCAGGCCAGATGTGGCCCACGGGGTGCTTAGATCTGGCTCACGGGGCCGCTCTGGAAACAGCAAAGGACCGGCCCATGGTGCCTCTGCCAGCAGAAACAGGCTCCCGATCTCCGTTTTTGGCTGGGACGGCATCCTGCAACTCTCTGCCAGTGAAAACGGAGCTCGGGAGGGCAGCCCTCCCGAGCTCCGTTTTCACTGGCAGAGAGCTGCAGGAGGCTGTCCCAGCCAAAAACGGAGATCGGGAGCCTGTTTCCGCTGGCAGAGCACTCAGGCTGCTACAGGCGCCCCAACACGAGTGATGTTAAGCTGGCCACACCCACCCTAGCCCCCCGGAATCAAACACAACCCTGAAATGGCCCTCGATGAAATCGAGTGACACCAACGATCTATGCCCGCGATTGGGAACCTTTGGCACGTGTGCCAGAGGTGGCACACGGAGCCGTCTCTGTGGGCACGCACACTGTTGCCAGCTGCTCTTCTGGTTTCCAGCCCACACATGCGTGCTGGCCAGCTGGTCTTTGCGAGCACCGGAGCACTGGAAAACAGCCTGAAAACGCCCCCCAAAACGGCCAAAAAAACAGGCATGCATACCCCAGCTAGCTGGCTTTTGGGTTTTCGGTGCTCCGGCATGCGCATATACATGCGCCTTCCAGTTTGGGCACTCGGTGCCGAAAAGTTTCGCCATCACTGATCTATGCCATTTCTGCAGACTCCTTTTTTTTTTTCCTTGTCCACATAACTTCTTCCACCCCGGCCCCTTTGTCACTCCCAACTGACCGTAAGAGATGTTTTGGTAAGTGCTGATGTTCCAAAGGGCCTGGAAGGCATCTCTCGAGGCATCTGGGTTCAAAGACATCAACTGGGGGAAGGAAAAAAAAATGCCGAGCATCAGTGAACACGAAGAAGACAGACATGGAGGAGCAGCCCCATATTTCCACATAACTGTTGCAGCAGTGTTGAGTGTGTCCTGCGGTCAGGGACCTCCGGGGACTAAACGTCACCTTAGGTGTGAGTGTACCAGGCCACAGGTGGGAAGGAAGGCCAGGCACCATCGGCCCCAGCTCTGCAAGTGGCAAGAAAACAGAAATGGACACTGTCTTTCTTAGAAAGCATTTTGGAGGCATTTCAATGGTCCCGAGAAAGGATTTGCCCCTTTTCTGCCTCTAGTTTTTCACATGAATCACCATGTTTCCCCGAAAATAAGACCCTGTCTTATATTTTTTTTTAATCCCGAAATAAGCGTTTGGCCTTATTTTCAGGGAGGTCTTATTATTTTGGGGCGCATGGAGGAAACCAGAGAAAAATGGCAGGAACCAGCTGCCCATGCATTTAAATATTTTCAGGGAGGGCTTATTTTGGGGGGGGGGCTTATTTTAGTGTTTGCGTTCAAAAGCCTGATTGGGCTTATTATCAGGGGATGTCTTATTTTAGGAGAAACAGGGTAGATCAGGGATCACCAACCTTTCGGACCTCAGGGATCACTAAATTTGTAATTTTAAATCCCGCGGACCACTAATATGATTTGCCTAATGACCGGCTGGGTGGGCGTGGGTAGGTGGTCATGTGACTGGGTGGGCGTGGCCAACTCAATGTCACTCTTGTCTACTCGCCCTTCTCCTCCCAGCCACTCCTCACCTCCCCACCCGGGCTCCTTAGGGCCCCAACAGGAAACAGTTGTTGGAGCTAAGCAGCCTCCACGAGAAAGAGTTGGCAAAACAGCTGGCTAAGTTCAAATTGGATCTGGCCGAGAAAGAGGCTCAGCAGAAGCACCTCACTGAGGACTACAAGCATAGGTTTTCCAAGCAGAGGGAAGACCTGCGGGAGTGCAAGGCCAGGTACCGGCGCCTGGAGGCTCAGCGGGCTGAGATGGTCAGCCAGTTCCAGACCATAATGCAGTCCCACTGGAACGAGGCCCTCCGGCTCTTTGCCACCAGTGGCTCTTCCCTCCAGCCTTCCCCCAAAGCTCCACACCAGGAGGCCAAAGCAGACCCCAAGTCAGAATTTCTGCCCCACTCCGACCTGCACAAAAAGACCCCGAAGGGGGAGACTCTCTGCAGCAACACAAACGTTCATTGCACGTATCTGTCCCAGGGGCCGTAGTTTGAGGACCTCTGATTTAGTGCAATATAAAAAATCCAAATAATTTTTCTACGGACCACCAAAGTTTTCTCGCATCACACCATAAACGCCAGCAGCACTCTTGTTTACAGAGGGGGTTCGCAAACATTGGAGTCTTTGCTCATCCAGCTAATAAGCATACTGGCTAAAGAGGAGGAGGAGGAGGAGAGAGAGAGCACCAGGTCACGGATGGCTGAGCTATATAATTGCCAACTTGGAGCATTATCTGACCGTTTACAGCGTCAAGCGCTGACCTGCAAGGTGTGGTGAATTCTCTGCTTGGAGGCAGGTTGCTCCACTCGCCTCTCCTTGCTCTGCAGGTTCTGTTCCCACCAGAATCCGTTCACGGCATCTCACCCAGCTGTGAGATTCCCAGGAGACAACCCACACACGGTGCAGTGAATGATCTAAAACAGTCATGACTGATGATGTGCCATCGTCGGCATTGACTTTTCCAGCAGCCGCCCGGATAGATTTTTCTCCGTGATCTTGAACAGTTACTAGCTTCCAAAAGTAGTGAAGGAAGCAGTGGTGAAATCCAATTTTTTTTACGACCAGTTCTGTGGGCATGGCTTGGTGGGCGTGGTTTGGTGGGCGTGGCAGAAGGATACTGCAAAATCCCCATTCCCTTCCCACTCCTGGAGGAAGGATATTGCAAAATCCCCATTCCTTCCCCACTCCAGGGAAGGATACTGCAAAATCCTTTCGAACTGCTAGGTTGGCAGAAGCTGGCACAAGTCACGGGACTCACCCCGTTACGCGACACTAGGGATTCGAACCGCTGAATTGCTGACCTTTCGATTGACAAGCTCAGCGTCTTAGCCGCTGATTCACCACATCCCTTCCTGTCTTACAAGAGGCATTTCTCCCTCCCCAATCCTCCTTCTGCAGTAGGGAGCCTTCAAAAGCTTCTGGTCCCTGCTTAAGGCTAGACAATGGTCCAGCTGCCCCAGAAGTGATTCTCCTTCTTTGATCTCTTTTGGAGCTGTGCTCGAAACCTCCTTTCCAGTCGCCAGTGTCAAAAACAACATTTATGCTGGGTCTGTCTGCCCTGAGGGATCCTTCCCAGGCCTTCCCCTCCCTGTCCTGTTGCTTGAACTCAGACGGTGGCGTTGAAATGCTCTAGCTAGGTAGCACTTAGCTGCATCTGGAGCGGGCCTCCTGCATGGCTGCCAGCACAGAGTAGCCCTATGATTTACTCCCCGGGCGTCTCTTTTAGCGCAAATGAAACAATTAGTCGGCTCCATTTTCACACACGCCAGAGGGGGAGACACAGCACGAGCCTGGCTGGGCAAGGGCAGTGCAGCCGTTTTGTCCAAAATTATTAGCGCGGGGGGGGGGAAGGGGGCAGAGAAGAGCAGCAGGGCCACTGACCCTCCAAATCCACCACTTTGAAGCAAGGTGGCCCGGGGGCAAGGTGGCAGCACGAAGCCCATTAGGTTGACCACACGTTCCTTGGTGAAGCCAACATCGTGAAGTTGTACGGGAGGGGAAGAAAAATGGATGGCTGCCAACTACATTCAATTCTGGCGTTGGTGTGTATGTGTGTTTTGTGTTCAGGGACAGAAAGGCAAAACAAAAGGAGGAAAGGAAGACAAAGTGTTGGGTTATAAAAGGCAAGCAGAAGCCTGAAAATGAAGGTAGGGAGCTAAATTTGAAAATACTGCAAATACTGTCGCTCCATTCTCCAAACAATGCAACTTTCAGGAATGCGGGGTTTAGGTAGTAGCTTTCTGGAGGGTACAAGAAAGCTTGCAAGAGATGTTGCCATATCAGAAATATTGTGATTTGTAATAATATCAGCTCTGAAACATTTGTGTGTAGTTACCAATAGTTGGGATGAACAGAGAACTCTTTAGCCTTCTTATGATTGGTGAGTACATGCTGTTTGCACTCTTGTGTATCTTGGCTGAATACACAAACTAAACAAGGAGAAAAGGAAATAAGGATAAATTTTCTGACAGTGAGAACCATCAACCCATGGAACAGAAGTGGCCTTCGGAAGTTGTGGGAGCTTCATCATTGGAGGCTTTCAAGAAGAGACTGGACTGCCATCGGTCAGAAATGGTGTAGGGTTCACTGCTTGAGTGGGAGGTTGGACTAGATGACCTACAAGATGACCTTTTCCAACTCTGTTAATCTGTATCTGTAACTAAGCCGGGGTGAAATAGGCATGGGTCATGTGTCTGTGACCAATTTGTTCTGACCCAGCCTTATGTTGTGGTCCGCCAGCAGCCTGAGGAGCTGGCAGCGGAGTCGGAGAGCGATGAGGCTGAGGAAGAACATGGGCCAGTCCTGGAGGCTGGGGAAAGCCCGGATGAGGGCTCTGCGTCGGAGGCAGAGATGGGGCCAGGACCATCGGGGACTGAGGTGTGGACTCCGGAGCCTCCATAGGCTGACAGTAGAGAGGCAGAGGAACAGGAGGAGCCTGTTCCTAGTGCACATATGAGAAGAGCTGCAAGAGCAGCTACAACAAAGAGGACGACTCGGGAGTAGGGCCAAGAGATGATTGGCCCCTCCCATAAGGCTTAAAAGACCAGCAATGACTCTTGGCCTCTTTGTCGGAAAACAATGTTGAAAGACTTGTTTTTGTCTTGCTGCACTTATCTCTGATCGGCGTCTTCTGCTTCTGACTTTTTGCCAAGAGAAGCCTTTGGCAGTTTGCCTAATTATACCAAGGTTGGTGATTAGACTGAAAAATTTGTGTTATGCAGAATTTGTTTTGATTTAGTTTGGACTACGCTGAGAATGAGTTAATTCTCAGCTGTTCTAATAAAGTCTGTTCGTTTTGGAACTGTCTGTATCTAATACTACCTACTTGGGCTTTGGTCACAACACCTTAGCAGAACCAAGAAACAGAGCTCCTTGTCCCAAAAACCCCTCTTTATTTAACTACTGGAAATTCATGGCATTCCCACACAGAAAAGTCCAGGCAGTAATCCTTCCAAGGGTTAACTGAAGTACAGACCTTATCAGTAATGGGGTAATTGCCAGGCCGGGAGCTTCCAGCCACAAAGCTGTAAATCAAACTCTCTCAAGCAGGCTCTGAGACACAAATCACAATGAATAAATCCGGATGCCACTCTGCTTTAGCTTCTATTTATTCCCCAGCCAGGGAGGGGTCAGTCAGCATCTAGGTGTCCCCTTCTTTCTCAGTCGGCTCCTGGAACTCAATTGTTCTCCTCTCCTGACAGATCTGCGCATGCGTGTATCTGGAACAGGCTCCAGCTGTTCTTCTTCCCCACTTATCTCCGACTCAGAAGGCAGCTGGGAAATGTCGGACGGCCCTGGCTCTCTCTCTGCTTCCAACGTAGAGCATCCATCAGAACTTTCCCGAGACTCCGGGACAGGCCCAAGTTCCTCCCCAACCTCCTCATCGTCCAAGTCTGGCGGGCCACAACACAATTGTCCCCTTCTGGTCTATAGTATTCTCAGGAATCTTCACCACCATCACCGTCGTTCAAAAGCCTCCATTAAATGTCCCAGGGAAAAATCAACGCGGCCACAATTCCAATCTTTGTAGATAGATAGATAGAGAGAGAGAGAGAGAGAGAGAAGGAGAAAGACTGGCTGTGACATCTGATCTTTTCCAAGGTTTTCATTCTTACTTTCCAATAAAAAATAGTCATTATACTCCGCAGCACATTTTTGACTGCTGGTTTTATTTACTCCTGATATTTGATCCTAAAAGACAGAAGCTTTCCAAGCTCTGGTATCTTCGTTGTCAGTTCTAAGGCGGGTTGCTGTACCTGCTGACATCAATCAGGCCTTCCTTATATTTAATGGTTGGCTCCACTTTTTTCCACGGTGCTCTTTCGACTTTTATTACGAGATCTTGCAAACGATTTGCATTTTTCAGTTAGTAGAGTAATGCCGCCAGCCTAGAACAGGTTATTGATGCTTCTTCCTCCAACTTTACAACGACCCTCGCTTGCTCCCAACCCAGCATCCTTCCATATATATTCCACATATAACTTGAATAAACTCAGGGAGCATGTTTAAGCTTTGTCCCACTCCTTTGCTGGCCCAAAGTAAGTTTCAGGACATTCTGTCCATGCTATGGCTTTCTAAAATGCATACAGGCAATCCTTGACTTACGATGATTCACTTAGCAAACTCTCAAAGGTACTGGAAAAAGGGACTTACGACTAGTGTTCGTACTTACAACCATTACCGCATCTCCAATCATGTGATCAAAATGTAGGCGCTGTTAGCTTCCTTAGATATCGAATTATAAAACGTATCCTGTTGCGACTTTATGGCATTGTATTATGGTGATTTTCTCATCGTTTTATCTTAATTTATTATCTCCTATATTGTCTGCATATCTTATAGATAGGTAGGTAGGTAGGTAAGTAGGTAGGTAGATGTATGGGTGGGTGGGTGGGTGGGTGGGTGGATGGATGGATGGATGGATGGATGGATGGATGGATAGATAGATAGATAGATAGATAGATAGATAGATAGTGTTTCCTCGAAAATAAGACCAGGTCTTATATTAATTTTTGCTCCAAAAGATGTACTAGGACTTATTTTCTGGTTAAATCTTATTTTGGGGGAAATACAGTACTAAACGCATCCATCTGGCTGACAACCTTAACTGGGGCTTATTTTGAGGGTAGGGTTTATATTACGAGCATCCTAGAAAATCATGCTAGGGCTTATTTTAAGGTTGGGTCTTATTTTCGGGGAAGCAGGGTAGATAGATAGATAGATAGATAGATAGATAGATAGATAGATAGATAGATAGATAGATA